>CAJUYG010001316.1:27804-78032 GCA_910591675.1 Galerucella calmariensis
GGAAAAAATACGTTTTAAATTATAATATAATAAAAAATAAAAAGAAAGAATTATTGGAATACATTTATTACTTACATTTTATTCTATATCCGACTCGGAAGAGGAAGAATCGTTGTTGACATTAATAATAATAGGGTCGATTAAATCATCACAAATATTGTCAATTTTCCACATATTTGCCGCTACTTTGATAACATGCTCGATACAGTTTGTCCAATTTTCCTTACTAACATGACTTACAGCACTCTCAAACAATTTCACAACATCGTTTATTTTAAAAGTAGTATTTTTTTTCCAACCCCCTTTACCTGAGCCCATATTAATTCTATGGGATTAAATTCACAATGATAAGGGGGAAGTCGAAGAACTGATATACCATGAGAAGAAGCCATTTCTTCTACAATGTAGATTTTGTATTTATTCTTGTTCATTTTTGCAATTCTGTAAAGTTCTTTCCTTAGTGGATCTTTTGGAAACTTAATATTTTTCGAAATAAGCCACTCCAAAAGCTCTGCTTTACGCCAACGACTTGTGGGCAATGCTTCTCGTAACCGTGAATGGTAACTTGCGTTGTCCATAACAATAACAGCCCCTTTTGGAATCAGATCCAACATTTGAAAAAACAATTCCTCGAAGACATCCCCATTCATATCTTCGTGATAGTCCCCCGTGCGTTTTGAAATAAAAGTTAATAATCCACCATCAACAAAACCTTCAGAACTTCCAACATGGACAATGATAAGTCTTCTTCCTTTTCCAGATGGTGGCTCCAAACCTAACGACAAACCTTCCACGAATGCCTGCCTTCCGCTTTTAATGTTTTCATCTTGCCAAGATTTGGAAACTGTATATCCAGCATTTATCCATGTTTCGTCTAAGTAGAAGATTTTCAAATTTTGTTCTCTGGCATGTCGAATGCTTCTTAAATAATCTCTTCTCCAAAAAACTATTTCCGGTTTATCTATCAAGAGAGATTTTCTATTATGTTTTGTATATCTGAAACCCACATCTTTCAAAAGTTTGCATAATGTCATTCTGGAGAATTTTGGATAGTCCGTATCTTCTTGCACTGATGTCATAATTTTGTCAAGTGTTGGAATTTCCTTTCGTAAGTAAAATCCATGGACTTTACGCCTTAGTCTTTGTTTTAATGACTCATCGATCTCAATTGGTTTTCGGCCTGAAGGAGTTTTGGGGGGTTGAAGAGTTCCATTCTTGCTTTCTTTTAGTAATCTATAAATTGTTGATTTAGCAACACACAACATAGCAGCCGTTAATTCCACAATATCATCAACACTTGCACTTGGATCCTTGTTTTTCAATGATATATAACAATTCAATTAATATCAGAGTTTTTTCATTCGTTTAGATGGTCCTTGGCTTATCGACATTGTTTGGTACTTGCACAATTAACATTCAACAAATGTTTTAAATATATTCCAACTGTTTACAATATTATGAAAACCATACAACTTCATACAACTTTACTCAAAGAACCAATACTAAGTACTGATTTAATGTACCTACTTTCTTTTAAAATAACATTCCCGATAATGTTTCTAAGAAAACTGGGTTCTTCAATACAAAATGTACCTTACGGTATACCCTCTTAAAATATATTTTGGTACGTCTATGAAATCTACTTAAATGAATGATTTATTACTCCTTGTCCTTTCTATATAGACTATAGTTTGTCTCAAAGTATATCGTCTTTGTTTTTGCCGGCGATCATAAAATTAACGGGCCAATTGCAATAAATCATATGACCAACAGAAGTGATCGCCAGTGGCGGACAATGTTAAAAGGATCAAATTCACAAATATCTTTCTTTTTGTATTTTGATCATACATCCTTTGTTTTTGCAACTTAAGTTCTTTACGTCAGTTTATGTTTGAGCGACCGGGGGCTGCGACGCAAAAGATCTGACCGTTACGTTACGTTATGTTACGTTGCTTAGTTATGTGCCTTACTTGCTTGCGTGTGCTCTCTCCTGAGTCTCTCTCTCATTTACGAAGCAGCGATTCATATGTTTCGGCCGGGAATCGAACCCGGGCCGCCCGCGTGGAAGGCGAGCGTTCAGTGGTAGAATACCACTGAACCACCGATGCTATATTAAAATTCTATGCAAAGCTGGTATTCGCAGTGCTGGTGATCTACTTGAATTTGTTCGGATAAATTTTTACTATTATTTCCATAATTTTTTTGCGCGATTGATCTTTTTGTTGATTTACAGCATCGGTTGTCAGGACGGTAGGTTGTGTTTACTTTTTTCTAAGTTTAACACGTCGGTAAGTGATTTACTTACCGTTCAGACGTCGAAAAGTAATAAATAGCATCATAAAAACAATTTCACCAAAATGCAAAATATATTTTAAACTGATCGAGAAGTATAAATGTCACTTTTGACATTTCGTTCATTTCGAAAAAATTAAAATTATTTTATTAGGAATTTATTTCAATACGATCGCGCAAAAAATGGTATAAGCATCTCGAACAATATGAGGGTAATTACAACGTTTGCATGTAGATTCCTCTCGTAAAATTGGACAAAATGATATGAGGATTGAGCACGCATTTACTTTTCTAAATACAGGGTGTTGAAATTTTGAAAACTTGAATGTTTTAATTCGATAACTTTAAAATGGATGTATGAATTGATTTGACATTTGGCAGGTTGTTTTTAAATGTAAAAGGGCATATTTTGATAGAAATAGTAGTTTGTGCAACTAGTGTGGATATGACGGCCATATCGCACGAGGACGAAGTCGACGTAGGCGGAGTGCTCAATCGTTCAAGTGCGATATGGACAATTCACACGAGTCGAACAGCATATTTTTTCTACGACCCACTTAAGAAAAAATCTAGAAAATAAAAATTTCTATAAACTGTAATATAACTTCAAATTGAAAATTTAACAATTCAATTGTATGTTTCCACTAATTTTTTTTTGGTAAACGTACAGTTCTTGAATGTCCAATTTGTATAATGCTACGGTTTCCCTTTTTAAATATACGATGCTGTTATAAGTAGATGTTGCCAGTGGGACTCCCTCATGAAGGGTACCGTACCATTATCTATAATAATGAATATTCTGCTAAATATTTCAAACGTCTACCTGTTGTCGTTATTAATATCAAGCATGATAATTATTTAAAAATAAAATTAACAATAAAAAAAACTTCTTCACGGGGACTCGAACCCGGGTCTACCGCGTGAGAGTCTGGTTTGCTTATTACTCGACCACCGAAATATGCAAACTGTTTATCTATAACGTTAGATGTATTACATAATTTTTGCTTGAAAGGAACTAAAGTTCCTACCGTGTGTCCCGCGACACGTTCTGCCTTTTTTATTTACTATGTGAAGACCATTAACTCTAAACTTTTTGTCTTTTTACTCCTAAATGAGATTATTAAATACTATGAAGATAAATAAATTATAACCAGGCCCGCCCTTGCCTGTCATTCGACTGTTGTTGGGCTTCATTTCAGGTAAAATTATTTTAAAAAGGTCGTTAATAAGTGAAGACGACATACTTTGAGACAAACTATACGTAATAATATCAGAAAAATGGTTCATTTAACGGAAATGGACAAAATAACCATTCTACAAATGATTGGTTTTGGAGATAATACACGGACATACACATGGAAGTTTCTCGCTTATTTCACGAAAAAATTCAAATTTGCCGCCTGTATCCCAAAGAACAATTAGCAAACGAAAGAGCTTGATCATGTAAGACAGATAAAAAAGGAGGTGCCAATGAAGTAAGTGCATGATGATAATAAATTGGATATTATGCTTGAGCTTCAAGAAAACCCACATAATTCTAGTCAGATAGCAGCTCCACTGTTCAACATTAGTCACATATTATCAATTTTTAGAATATAGGAGAAAAGTAAAATGCACATTTATAAAACTCATGGAAGACACGGTAACCAATCACTCTATATTTAAATTTACATTTTTAATTGATTTGATTTTACTTCGCTGAAAATTTCTAACTTCCCTATAAAAACCTTAGTTCTTGGATAATAAAATGGAATCTCATTTTAAAACATCCTGTATAGTTTTTCCATATTATTTTCATTATTTTTAAAAGAACATCATCGAGGACCTTGATAAAAAATTTGAAAGTATATAAACGTCACCAAGACCAAAGTTTTGTTAAAAATCCAAACATAAATCCACCAAACCTCCCTATAAAAACATCCCCTATTCTTCCTAAAAATATTTATTCAAAAAATTCTAAAAACAACCATAAATCTCCGAAATTTTACTAAACAAAAAAAAGGTTCCACCAACTACGTTTTGAACTAATTTTAACACCCACCCACAATGTATTCATTATAGAAGCCGATTGGTCTACAGGAAATGTGTCAAATGCTAATGAGGTGTCTTAAAAATCAACAGGACACATCTTCCAGTTAATTGCTATACCAGCGCGGCATGTGGAATGGAAAAACTCGGGCTTCATTTCAAGTTTTGTTATTTGAAATAAATAATTTAAAATTTATAGTGAGTGTGGATTAAAAATTTATATTTTAATTGTGAAAATTTAACTGAAGTGTTTATTAAATAAAGTAAGTAGATATACATGAAGGTGGTTAGATAGTATCATTGAAATAGGGTGTCACAAAAGTATTTTCATTTTTAAATTAAGTATACTGGAAAAATGATGTTCAGGTGTAATAAAGGTTTAGGATTCAAATCACGAACGTTTTTTTTTAACGCTTTTATTAGGTTTAATTTATTAATTACTTTTATCAGTTCGTTTCAATATCTTGACCAGGATAATCGGGATAAACGGTTAATATTCCTCCCTATATTATAACAACGCATTTTGACACTGTTTTGAGGGACATAAGTAACAATTACCAATAAAGTAACTACCCTTGGGTGGTAATAATTTATGCCATATAAAAAGTGTTTCTCACTTATTTATATTATTATAAATAGTACAATTATTACAATAATGAATATTATTATGCAATTAATGTTTTCTCGTTTTTTCTCAATTTGTATGAAATAATTTCTCCATCTCTAACCATGTCCAGAAATTTAGCTATTTTACTTAGAATTGAAGAAATCGAGCTTTTCCCAGCAAACTGGTTTCCATTTTGATATTTGCCTTTGTCAACCATGATGAATATGAAAGAATATTTTTAACAAAATGACATTTTTTCACCAAACCAGTTTGGTTTTCGCAATGAAATAAGTACTACCTTAGCTATAAATCAACTAATTGAGTTTGTAGCTGAAGGCTTTCCTTGATTTGACAAAAGCATTCGATTGCATTTCTTTCGAAATCCTCTATAAAAAACTAATTCACTACAATTTTCACCAAAGCAGTGTAGCTCTTGTCAAGTCCTACCTGGAGAAGAGGGAGCAATATGTTTTTTTCAATAATGTGAAATTAAAAAAGCGGAGGATTCAGCACGGAGTTCCACAGGGCTCTGTGCTGGGTCCTGTGCTGTTCCTCATTTACATTAATGACCTGCCTAACTTCGTCAATGTCATCACTCTGCTTATAATCTTATTTGCAGACGTCACCACTACGTTGATGCGTTACGTTAACACTCCTCAGACCCTATACTGCAATGAACCCAAAATAAAAATGACCAGATTAAGAACTGGTTTTTGGCTAAAAAATTGAATCTAAATGCCGACAAGACACATAATATGAACTTTACTTTGCAAACTTCTTCATCAAACCTGGAAAGTCAGGAATCGGTTAAATTTTTGGGGGTCCACTCGGATCCAGGGTTGACTTGGAACATGCATATCAATCATCTCAGCTCCAAGCTGTTCAAAATAACTTTCCTAATAAGAAGCCTTTCCAAAAATGTATCCAGGGACACCATACTGTCGGCTTATCATGGATACTTTAATTCCTATTTATCCTATGCAATTTTAAACTGGGGTCATTCTCCCAATACTGCTCAAATCTTTAAATTACAGAGACGTTGTGTCAGAATTATCGCAGGATTCGCAGGGTTAAAATATCGGGATTGTTGTAGGAATAGTTTTGCACAACTGAAACTCCTTACACTTGTACATGTACTTTTATATTTCACTGTCTAACCTACATAAAACTGAACCTAGTAAACTTCAGATCACATAGTGATATTCACTCATATTCAACTAGAAATAGAGATAATTTAGTCCTCAGCTACCGCAGGTTACTACGTACAAGAAGGGGCACCGATTACTACGGCAAAAAAATGTTTATTGCTCTTCCAATAGATATAAAAAAACTAAATTTCAACATCGAGGAGTATCTAAAAAGTGATTTTAATATGTAAATGTATTCGTCTTCATATTTTGATGTTTGTCTTCCTATGTATTGCACCATTAGTATCTTACATGAGAACCTTTGTGCTAGTATTGTTATTTTTTATATTAATTGTAACATTTTTTCTCTCTTTGTTATATTTGACATGTAAAAGCACTTTAGTGTAATACTTTGCCAATAAATAAACTAAACTAAACTAAACATACCATACCAATCTTTTAACGTTATTTACATCGATTTCACAACATTTAATCAAACTACTGCATTTAAATTCATTTAAAAACTGAATAAATATCCAACTTCCAAAAAATTTGGCCACTAAAAATCTCACATATTTTCAATTACTTGGACAACTGATTTGATTATTTTTTTATCTACAACTATATATGTAATGTCATCATTACTGACGTTTAAAAAGTCTGAAACTGACATATTTCCTACTTTCACTTCCCACCCACGGGTGGGAAATTTTCCACCCGTGAGAGGATTTTTTCTGTTTATTTTGAGAGAATATGTCTTTTTTAAGTTTTTTAAATAAAAATTTCATTTACCTACTTGATTTTATTGAGACTTATAAGCACTCTTGACAACATTAGCACTTCTTGAGTTCTTTAGGATTAGTAAACACAAAATCAACAAGAACTGAACTTTTCAAACAAAGGATTAATAATTTCTGTATGTACATATATCTAGGGATTATTGACATTATTGAAATTGATCGTTATGGTCGAACTATTGTGAGAAGCTACAGAAACCATTAACCCATGCGTAATTTCTTTGCTGCTTGAAAAGTTCAGTTCTTGTGGTACAGATGATGAACTCTTCATGGTGACTGATGAAGGATTGGAGGAAGTAGTTTCGCCAAAGAGCAGATTAGCAGTCTTCGTTTGATTGGAGAACGAAGTATCTACATAGCCTTCCGCCACGGTATTCGATTTCCATCCTCCCAATCTCTTTAATTGTAGAACATTGTTTGTGAACAAAGTTGCTGCTGTACGCCGAAAACAATGCCCGGTATACTCGCCGACGTTATTTAGTTTCAAAAACGATGCTATTCTTTTCAGAAATTGCGATATGGAATTGTGTCCAAAGGCTTGATTGGTAATTTTTCCAAATCTCATTTGCATGAAAAACCTCTCATTTTGAATTCGTGAACGGAGTTCCATATATTTCTTTACAATTTCAACCGATTTAGTGTTTAATATCAGAAACGATCGTGCTTGATATGTTTTTGTGCGAGGAATGATGATGCTGATCTTTTCTTCCAAAATATCAATATCTTGGACTTTCATCTTAAAAAGTTCTGCAGGATCCCAATTTGGATGTACTGTTAAAAATAATCTTGTTGTTGTTAGATAAGGATTGGATTCTCTTTTTTCAATAATTTTTAAAAATAATCGAACGGGACACAAATTGTTGTTAGCATTATTTCTTACCAGCCACTTACTGCCAGATAAAGCTTTTGATCATCCTTGTGTCGTTTTGGAAAAGATTGGATTATATTCCACCCTGCCAGTAAAATTACCTTTATTATCATATTCTTTTTTGAAGTAATTAATATCACAATTAGCATTTTCATTTCCACGCCATGCTAATTCGAACGAACATAAATGAAAAAACTTTTTTTGTAACCCATCAGGATTATCTTCAGAATAGCTTTCTACCATTTCCATTAATACTTCTTTGGTAAACGCGTTAGAACTTCTTTTTCTGGTTTCAGGTTCAGCCTGAAGCTTTTTACGTTTTGTATCCCTGGCCAATCTAGCAAATTTATAGTTAATATCTTCAAATGGATCAATTTTGATGTTAAATTCTAGAAAATATTTTTCCTGAACCATTTGAGCAGTCGTACTCCAAAGTGTTTTCACACTAGCTTCAGTATAATTAGTTCCATCTCTTTTTTTCATGTTAAAACCATAATCTTCAAGAATTTTTGCTATAACTTGTTCAGATGTATCCTTTTCTAACGTATAATTACGTGCATCCAGAAACATTCTAAACTGTTCACACGCAGACTTTTTTGTCGTCATTGTATTTTGCGGTATACGTTGCTTAATTGTACTCTCTATTTCATTTATTGAATTATTTCCAAATCTTGTATTATTCATGTTAATAATACTTATTTAAATTTTTGAAACAGTTTTAATAATTTTTAGACAGTTAAATAAATAAATAAACAACTTAGTTTCCTGAGAAACCACTAACAAAGATTTTATATTGAATTTTATCACAGAGTGATAGCATTTTATACACATAGATTTGATATATTAAACGTCAAAAAATTGCCGTGACAAGACAAAAAATTGCCAGTTCAAAACCTTCAAATTTTGTCAGTTATCAATTTATTCTAGTGAAATAGTCAATATACATGCTCTAAATCCATCATATATTATCTTCGTTGTTCGGCTATGACATTTAAACCAAAATACAAAACCCACATGTTTGATTTGCGGTAATAAATATAAGTTTGTCCCTTCCTTGATCCCTTCTTAATTACACTCTTTCCTCTTATTATATCTTGAAATTTTTATGTTTATATTATTTTAATTATCCCTCATTAGAATTTATCGTTTTCTTGTTGATATTCATTGTTCAATTAGTGTTTATATTTAATTGGGTATTTTATATTACTACTGGCATTGGTGGAAGAACAGAAAAGGACTACTTGTCTGAACCAATTTAGCCATTTATCCACATTAGTTGGAAACATTCGAAAAATTGTCTGTATTTTGTAATATTCATCACTATATTGTGCTCTTGTTATATACTGAATGTGAATAATAAATGTATTATTACTATAATAAATTGCTTTCCAGATATATTATCGTTTGGCTTAGTATTTTGGAAGGCACACTAAAACGTTTATCTTAATATTTGTGGTGCTGGCAGCTGGATTGAGGTTGTCATAAAGACCATATCATTAAGGCAGTTTTAGCGAGGATACCGTTGAAGTGATTCAGTAACCGAACACTAACCGCGTTGTTTTAGCGTCCAGCGGTATCATAGGGGAAGGTGTTGTGACGTAATATGCTGACGTCATTGTTTGATACCGTTGATCTGAAACATTTCAACAAGTCAAGAGGTAGGTTACTGGCGGTTACTGAAAATTTTGTTTACAAACATGTGTCAGTGTCACATCGTCGTAGTAGTTTATAAGTATTATTCTATGGTAGTAGTCTAATATTTGTGAAACAAAAATTAGCTTATAACATTATTAACATCATTCATAACTGTTGATCGAACAACATCGAATCTATCTGCTATTTCATTTAGTGTGCTTTGGTAATTAATGTACCACAAAAATATAATTAGCGACTTTTCAGGGGATAGGGGTTTTCTACTTCCTCTGAAAGGTTTTTGAAGAATTTTCTCTCTGTCGATCCTTAATAAATTTTCAAGAAGTTTTTGAAATGTAGATTTTTTTAATTTAAATAATTCGTAAAACGCAGTATTGTTGTAATTATCAAGCCACACAAATTCATTCATAAACATTCTTATGTGTTTCTTTCTTATTATTGCTGACGTTAAGTAAACATTGATATTATTTTCAATTAAAAGAGCATTGTTTATTAAAAACAAGTTTTCCTCAACAATTAGCTCCCAAATTACTGCAAGTAACTGAAGATTTTTAATTTTTCCAACAAGAAACAAGAACGAACAAAACAAAAACAAACTCTAGATAACCAAATATAAAATATGTCAAATTAAGTGTTAACCGTTTTACCACCGTTTGTGTTTTAGCGATCTTTTCCAGTTACTGGTAGTGGGGATAACAATTACATACCGTAACGATACCGATACCGGTTACTGAAACTTCAACGGTATCCTCTCTAAAACTGCCCTATAGTAAGGGTGAAATTCATAGTCGACACTTGAGGGTCACTTATACTTCACTCGTCCTTATTGTATGCAGAGACACTTAACAGGCGAAAAGTGAGGTTGAGTTTGAGTGTAACTTGAGTGAAATATGAGTACAGATTCCAGCAGTGCGATCACGAATCCACTCGATACGTGTAATGGTATCGTAAATGCAATTATCGTTTTAAAATGGCGTACTCGATTCGAGTTGATCATTCGTAATCCCACTGCTGCTCTTTTAAGTGAAGATTTCTAACCTATAAACCACGTTTCTACCTTACACTGTCATTTTACGATATCAAAATTTTGTTTGGTTGTTATTTGTCTGTTATAGTCTCAAATTTTTCAAGGAAATTAGTATGATGGATGATTTTATTGATTTTGTGAACTATATAGATGATGCTTACGTTTATCGTTTATCTAGGTTAGTGATCACATTGGTGTAAAAAACAAAATTATTAGATTAATTCATTGTTTAGTTAGACAACTAAATGCTCTCCGCTTGAATTAAACTCGTGTGCCAGTGACACCCATGCCTTTTCCTTTCCAGCTAAGCTAGCTCAATCAGTTTTTTCATTTCCTATGAAAGAATATTTACGAACCAGCTCGCTGAAGGCTAGTTTTTCGCAAGACCAAAAGAGTTTTCTTTTGTTTTCTATTTTCCTAAGAAATAATGAGCTTTAATGAAATAATAACTACTATAAAAATTGAAAAAAATAATCTAAAATTATCTATTGAATAACCAGCTTGAAAAATAAACTCACGCAGCAAATAAGAAATATACAGGGTATACCAACCTTACGACAAACCAAACATGATTTTTTAAATGGGAACCCCTTTATATTATACCGAATTCGGATTGGTTACATTTTTTTGAAGCTTTTCATACAAGGTTCTGCCACGTTATACAGAGTCCTTTAAAAGATATGGACACGTTTATGTGAAAATCGTAGGAAAATCAACGCTCTGTAGCTTGTTGTACGTTGAAGAAAAAAATAGCATTTTGCCAAACATAGTTTTGTAATATGATGCAATATCTCCGTATCCTATTAAATTTCAATTATATTCTTTCTTGTATACAGGGTGAACGGAAACTCGAACCTGTCATTTTCTTTCTTCTTTCAAATGGAACACCCTGTATTTTATAGCAAAAATAGAGTCTTCGATTATGTAACTTTAATTTTTGTCAAGCATTCCTTATACCCAAAGTTTATAAAAACACAGTTATTTTGTAATATTTATTGTGAAATATAATTACTGACCTATTATGTGAAAGCATTAAACGTTGTATGTAACAAAAAATCCTAATTAATAATAAATTTTAATGAACAATTTATTCTAAGCAAAACTAGCCACCAAAAGTATAATCCCAACCGTAATATTAATCTGAAGGTTCAAAATGTTCACCGTTAACACCAATGCAATGCTGCAGAATAGTTCAAATGATTGACTAACATTTCTCAGCATATCAACGTTAGCAGATCAAAATGCTGCACTATTATCTCTTTCTTGTCATCTCTAATAGCCGGTGGATTTTATAAACTTATTCCTTACAAGACCCGAAACAAATAAATATACTTTTGTTAAATCGGGTTACCGAGCTGGCCAATCAGTTGGGCCCCCTCTTACAGCATTGCAATGATGACGGTGAACACTTTGAACCTTCAGTTTAATATTACGGTTAGGATTATACTTTTGGTAGCTAGTTTTGCTTAGAATGAATTATTCATTAAAATTCATCATTAATCAGGATTTTTTGTTACTTACAACGATTATTGCTTCCACAATTGGTCAATAATTATAGTTTACAATAAATATTACAAAATAACTCTGTTTTTATAAACTTTGGGTACAGGGAATGCTTGACAACAATTAAAGTTACATAATCGAAGACTCTATTTTTGCTATAAAATACAGGGTGTTCCATTTGAAAGAAGAAAGAAAATGACAGGTTCGAGTTTCCGTTCACCCTGTATATGAGAAAGAATATAATTAAAATTTAATAGGATACGGAGATATTGCATCATGTTGCGAAACTCTGTTTGGCAAAATCCAATTTTTTTTCTTCAACCTACAACAAGCTACAGAGCGATGATTTACCTACGATTTTCACATAAACGTGTCCATATCTTTGGAAGGACTCTGTATAACGTGGCAAAACCTCATAACAAAAGCTTCAAAAACATGTAACCAATCCGAATTCGGTATAATATAAAGGGGTTCCCATTTGAAAAATCATGTTTGGTTTGTAACGGAGTTATGAAGCACTCTGTATAGTTCGATATAATTTTAAAATATGGACCTCCAACACATCTACTATTTTTGTTAATCATATTTTTTATATCTCTTAAAATAACCCATATACCGAAGTTTGTCGTAAGATTGGTACACCCTGTATATGAACAGTAAAGAACTAAACTGAGAATAAAATAATACACGAACTGCACAAATTCGAATATGATGTCAGATGAACGTTATAGGACGTTGATAAATCACAATTGTTAACCAAACGCAACAAAAAGTTCCTAATAATAACATTGATGCCAAACTTTTTTCACTAAAATTGAAGTATTACTTGAGTAATGACTATGGATATGAAAAGTCGCCTCGTGCTAAACTCAAAGTAAGTTGAGTTTGAGTATGTGTCGACTTCACCCTTAGTTTTAAGTCAGAATGTACAGACCCGTATCTAGAAATAAAAATTGATAATGGTTTTAAAGAAATGAAACGTTGAACTGGTAACGTAAGTGTGACACTTCAGCTGGATTCAATTTAAAGCACACTCTTGCGGATAAACGAACCGGGACACATTTATGTTCTTGAATTTCTTGGTAACTGGAATTGTAAATGTCAAATTTATTCCCATTTCAACCATTCCATCTTTTTCGTACTGTTTACAATTCAATACCAATAAAAAGCTGATACGCAGTTTTCACTTTTTCAGTAATAATACAATTTCTTTTCACAGACTTGCTTGAAATGGAACAACCCCTACTAAGTGATTTAATACAAGATTCGACAACACCAACAACACCTAATCCAGTTAATTATTGTTACAATACGAATCAGTTGAAATCATCACCGTTTTACGATTACCATGAGCAAACTTTCGAAATTCAAAATCCGGAGGTTTCGAACGTCGAGCGTAACTACAACTTTCAAAACCCGCATCAATATCCACAGTTTTTATATTATTTACCAACGAATTTCGACTGGATGGAGATGAATAACGAAGAAAGATTTTACCACGAGGGCATGAAATATACCAATATTTTAAATCAAAAACAAAATCATTATTATGATGAAACTGAAAGTAGGAATATTGAAGGGAAAGATTACTTAGAAGAAAATTTAGATGCTGCTTCTTGTTCAGATGATTGCAGAGGTAAATATGATTATTCAATTGAATACCAAAATAATAATGATTTAGAAATAAGGGAGTGCCCAGCTAGCCACGTAGCAAGAATAGCAAATGCTACGGGACCTGCGCTCCAACGAAGCTTAATAGTTATTTGTGTACCTATTTAGAGCGTAAAGTAACAGATTGTCGCTTGAGAAAGAATGTTGCAATTTGAAGCAGCAGTTTCACATTACGCTCGAAAATATTATGATTCGTATATTCGTGCGCAAAATGACTAATTAGCATATAAGCGCTTAAAAGGCAATATACATACAGCCTCGCATGAAATAACTAACTACAATATTTTAAATAAAATCGTAAAGACGTCAAATGGATTGTTACTTTAAGCTTTAGAGCAACAGAAGGAATCTTTTTCGCTCGCTTATTTCATCAATTTTGGTGGGATTAGCCAACGGAAAACAATAAATAAACGTCAATTGATACTATATATTAACCATTTTAAACGGCAATTTGATTAAATAAGCGAGCATTCCAGTTAGTTATTTCATGCGAGGCTGTATATTGCCTTTTAAGCGCTTATATGCTGCTCTACACCCACCTGGCAATCTAAAACTCGATTTCATCACGTTAATTAATCTTAACGGAATGAAACATCAACCTTTATACAGTGTGGAAACCACTTATGGAATAAAATTTTCTATGTCATTATTTTAGAAAATTATAAAAAATGCCGAGACACGTCAACTTTTAAATTGAGTTGTGCGTTATGTAAACATAAATGTAAATGTACAGAGTGATTCACGCAAGTATGCTTTTGAAATCCTCTTAATGAACCTATTCCAACAAACTAAATAATGTATGGTCAATTATGAATTATACAGGGTGAAATTTTTATTTTTACAGTTATTAAACACATACATAAAATACCTGATGTATTTGATTTTAATACATTAAAATAAATGCTCAAAATGTTCTCCACCTAGTTGTTGGCAATAGCACAGTATCCTTAGAACTCCTCCTTAACTTTGTTTAAAGTTTGAGGTGAAATATTCCGTATTTCTGTAGTTATCCTGTCTTTGAGGTCTACAATGCTAGTTGGTTGTGTTGCATATACTTTGTTCTTGAGATAACCCCACAGATAAAAATCTAACGGCGTAAGATCTGGCGATCAAGCTGGCCACTCAATAGTACCTCTTCGTCCAATCCATTTGTTCGGGGAAGATTCCATCTAAATAAGTTCTTACCATTAAAGCATAATGGGGTGTTGCCCCGTCTTGCTGGAACCAAACATTTTCATTCGGTAACCTAGGATCTATTGCGTTGGGATATAAGTTTGCCAACGCAGAAATAACTTCATTTCTAAGCATATTTACATATTTTTTAGCTGTCAAATTTCCATCTAATAATATAGGACCAATAATATGGTCGCTTATGATACCGGCCCAAACGTTCACCTTTTGAGGGTACTGAGTATTTGTCTCACGCATCCAATTAGGATTCTCTGCTGACCAATATCTACAGTTCTGTCGATTTACCTCTCTATTCTATGTGATTCGTCAGAAAAAAGAATGGTACCAAGAGCTATCTCATTTCTGTTCAGCCTATTCATCAATCTTTCGCAGAAATCCATTCTACGATCTGGATCGTCTTCTGTTAACTCCTGCACAAAAGTTAATTTGTAAGGATGAAGTTTTTCTTCATGAAGACATCTTAGAACAGTTGTATGACTAACATTATTTTCACGGGCAATTTGACGTGTACTTGAAGTTGGATTCTCTTCGACACTTAACAAAATATCCACTTTCACATCATCTTCAACGAAGTGTGGTTTTATTTTCAATAGTTTGACATATCCAGGTTCTCTAAATTGTGCATGAGTTTTAGACACAGTACTTTGTGAAATATTAGGCAATTCGGGATACCTGTGATTAAAAAATAAGTTTGCCACTTCAACTTGACTTCTGCAGTACCCATACCCGATCATCATTAAAATCTCAATTCGGTGAGTCTTAGTTAAATATTTCATTGTTATCTCGACAAGGAAAGAGTGTTTGACAAAGATTTTACTTTTTTAGTATAAACTGTCAACATATCAACAACTGACAGAATAGAAAACAATCCACATTATTTACCGATTTAAAACAATCCACATTATTTACCGATTTTGTCTAATTATTGGCGTTTTTAGGCAATTTTTAGGTTTTTATGATAAAATTCATGGGCGTAGCAGGTTTTGTTTAATATACAAATACGTCTAATAATTAGTTAGTTTAGATTTTTGATAAATCCATATTTAGCTAATTTAAAAAAGTTCCAATATTTCAAGTGTAATAAATTATTAATTTTAAAATTTCACCCTGTATAATTCATAATTGACCATACATTATTTAGTTTGTTGGAATCGGTTCATTAAGAGGATTTCATAAATATGCAAATATACAGGGTGTTTCATAAAAAAACAACACCGACTATGGCATACTTGCGTGAATCACCCTGTACATTTAAACTTATGTTTACATAACGCACAACTCAATTCAAAAGTTGACGTGTCTCGGCATTTTTTATAATTTTCTAAAATAATGACAAAGAATTTTATTCCATAAGTGGTTTCCACACTGTATGATACAAAAATACATCTATAAGAGAGAACATTCTTTATTCATGTAGAAATAAATATTTCACTAACTTTTTAATTATTATTTTAATTTTATCCTAATCTTTATGGTGTTGGAGACACTTTAACTTTGGTAAATAGGTACATTTTTTTAGTTAATTTCTTCTTCAATTTTTTGTAATACTCTTCAGCAGATCTTTTTTAATTTTAATTAAATTATAATCATTAGTTTTATACTAACATCGTTACCACATTCCTACCCTTCAAACAGCAAAATTTGCTTATTTTTTAAAATTTAGGTAGGTATATAATATTAGTTTGCGAATATACCATACATAGCCAAGATGATAATTTTTGAATCGATCACTATATAATATCGAATTAAAAATCCACGCCTATTTTTAAATTCGTATTCAAGGACCACCCAAGGTAAAAGGGATTAAATGTTAGACAGTTTCACAAATTAGTAGGATTATAATATTTTCTGCTTTGTCACATGCATCATTTGTATTTCAGTACGGACCGCATGACTGAACAGATGGCGTTACGTCCGACATTTCTTTATTCTACAGTTTATCATTTGAATGTTTTTACAAGAGGTTGATTTATGTAGGTATCCTGTTTGAATGGAATTGAAAGGATGTTATTGACGTTTATAAATACATAATAATATTTATTAAAAGCTTTTCACCTAATTAGGTGATAAATATTTATTATATCGAATAAAATTAGAGATTGAGAATTTTAAAGTAAGGTCTTACGAAAGGACATCCTAATTGCTATTTGTACCTATTACTAGGGTGGGCAAGTGTCACTTTTCCTTCCACAGCTAAGCATCCAAGGAAAGAAAAGGCACTGTACTTCCGTGGTAAAATATTTATTTAAAAACCTAACGTTCAAGTTCTTCCAAACTATTGAATATAGAAATTTCTAGAAATTACGGAAATAATTTGAACATGATATATTTACATAATTTGCAAAATACTTGAAAGTACTTTCCCACCCCTGGGGGAAAATGTGAGTTTCTACCTTGTTGTGAGGGAGGAAAGGAGTGTAGTTTATTTAGGGATGATGCTTCTAAGTTGCAAAAAGCCTCCTCTGTTGCTTCAGGCAGTTCGTTGATATTATTGTGACGATCTTTATATATTTGATTTTATATACAGCGTGACCAATTTTCAAAAATGGCTAGGTACATGGTAAACAAAAACTAGGAGTCGAAACATATTGCACAGTAAAAATTCGAAGCCGATAACTTAACCCGTTTTATAGTTATAGCATCTGAAAGTAGTGTAAAATTGTGCTGATATAATGAAATAGTATATTCTTTAACGAGTGCAGAATGATGGCTATTATTCACGCGGATGAAGTTTCCAAAACGAGGGAGCGCAGCGAGTGAGTTTTGGAATTATCCAAGTGAATAATAGCCATTCTACGGCGAGGATCGAACCTCGATCGTCCGCGCCATAGAGCATATTTATAAAAATGTAAAAAGAGTAAATATATAGGTATACGTAATGCATATTTTTAATCGGAACCCTTACATTTATAAATGAAATTAATTCCGGGAGGCGTATTCACTATCGCTACTGTTGTCAATTTTTTTCTCTTACAATACGTAAAATTATGATTTTATAATTATTTTGAGGTTTCAAACGACTCGCTGTCAGAAGCGATTTGCGTTCTTAGGTATTTGACGTTTTAAGGAGACGATTTGATTTATTTTAATTCATTTTAGCGTGAATTCTGATAATAATAGAATGTGATTGGCTAACAAGAGTGAATTCTTTTTATTATTCACTGGTGTGAAGAATTTATATCATTATGCAGCTAAATATGTAAAAATAATTCTTTTTTTTAATTTCTTGGGAAATTGAACCACAATATTTTTGAATTCTTTATTTCAACGTTGTCAAGAAAAAATAGGTAGAAATTAATTTTTTTATCCCTAACTGACACAACAGAAAAAATTTGACAACTAGACAATCAAAAAATTATTTTGAAGTTTAAGACTGCAAAATTTTGTTATCAAATTTTTATTAAGGTCCATTCATAGTAGATCATATCTGTGGCAAAATGTGAAATGAAACACTTCATTTTATGACATTCCAACGATATGATAGTTGATGATAGTCTACTAGAAATGGAATCCAGTGAAGTGCACGTTCCAGGAACGGTTTTTATTGGGATAGCGCGTTTCTTTCGCTTATATTGGAAATGTTGTTAATAAAACGCGTTTCTTAATAGTTTTTTTGTGTATGAATATTTAAGTTTTTGAAATATGTATACTCAGTTTTGTGATTTTGTGTATTGAAATGTGTATCGATTAACAACTATTCAAATTATAAATCATAAGAAAACCTGGATAAAAACTTATGATGCTATCCCGATAACGCAGGTAATTGATTATTGGAAATTTCTCTTTCTAACATTGGTAACCAAATTTGACTACAATCGGCTGATATACTAGCTACACATTTATCTGCATTTAGTTGTATTAAAGCACTTTCTTTGATTTTCCGTCTTTTATTATTGGGTTCTTTTAATATTATTTTTGATGAATCCCATTGAATTTGATGACCCTCTTCCCAAGCATGTTTGCAAATAGCTGACTTAAAGAATTCCCTATCTTTGATATATTTTTTGTGTTCGTTTATTCGTACTTTCAATGGTCTAGATGTTTCACCTAAATAAAATTTGTCGCATTCACATGATATTTGATATATGCAGTTTTTTGAAGATTGTTCTTCATTCTTTGGTTTCGTTTTTGTTAGTATTGATCTCAATGTATTATTCGATTTAAAACTAGTTCTAATATTGAATTGGTTACCAATTTTTTTAATTCTTTCTGACAAACCCTTAACATACGGTATTGTTAAAAATTATGTTAGCTGAATTATTAATATTATTGTTATGGGGTATTAACAATGAGCCCCTCTCTATATGCACTTCACTGGATTCCATTCCTAGTAGACTATCATATCGTTGGAATGTCATAAAATGAAGTGTTTCATTTCACATTTTGCCACAGATATGATCTACTATGAATGGACCTTAATAAAAATTTGATAACAAAATTTTGCAGTCTTAAACTTCAAAATAAATTTTTGATTGTCTAGTTGTCAAATTTTTTCTGTTGTGTCAGTTAGGGATAAAAAAAATTAATTTCTACCTATTTTTTCTTGACAACGGTAGCTGGAACGCTACCGAAACGTTGAAATAAAGAATTCAAAAATATTATGGTTTAATTTCCCAAGAAATTAAAAAAAAAAGAATGAATAATATACCACAAAGAACATACAGAAGATATGTAAAAATAATTTGTGCGTTATTATTTAGTCGTGAGAAATAGTTTTATTTATGTATTAAGAGTGAAAAGTGATACATTATTGCTTGAGAGTAATAATGTCACGTTTCTGCTCGTAATACATACAACATTTTTAGTTTTTACTGCAATCTCTTAGTTGTAACTATTAAAAACAAATATAAAGAAGAAATCATTAAAACTTTCAACATCTGTCAGTTTAAATATGTCAATTCAAATATGTTTCAAACCATGGAGACTAGATATAAGGAGCACAAACTTGTATAGGAAAAATGTCGAAAAAGTGTCCGCGAAAAGCATTGAATAGTAGATGGCGCGAGAGTAGCAAATTATCCTGAGGACAGAGTGAAGTATGCCGACCTAGTTAACCTAAGAAAATCTCCGTATAATGTTTATATTTATAAAAGTTGAATATAAATTAACAATTAATGGTAAAAACGTGTGTTGTGAAAAGTTGTCAGGCTAGACTGAAATGATGAAAAATATACACCGCTATCTCTGTATTTTTTCTGGCCAACAGTACGTGAAATAATTTCACGATAATAACCTTAGCATTGAAAGCAAATGATTATATTTGTCACACTCATTTTAAAGAGTAAGAGGATCGTATAATAATATAAAGAATAGGTTCACATTGAAAGGAGCTCAAGATATTTCCCACTATTTATTTCCATAACAGCAAGTAGATAGGTGTCACTAATGAACAGCAAATGACAAACTCATGCTGCAGTACTTATAATACCTCACATATTTGTGCATAATGTGTAGAAATATGTGGAATATTTTTTATTGTTTTCATTACTATTTTGCAACACAATTATATAAATATTATTGTAGAAACTTACCTTTAACCAAACATAGAACCAGCAACGCGAGATACTTATTTATTCCTTGAAATTTGCTAAAAGCAAGCATGAAAAATGTAACCTAGTTAAAATAAACAAACCATCTATATTTACATAACCTTAAATAATTAACCATGACATTCCAACTAAACATTTCAGACCAATTTGCTACACGAGCGCCATCACAATTTAACGCATTTCGAGGACACTTTTAATTATACAGAATTTGTGCTCCTTGTGTCTAGTCTCCATGTTTCAAACTTTTATATGTGTCACTGTCAATACGATTGTGTTTGTAGTATCGGTTGTTATGGGCAACGAGCGTTTTGCCATTTTTTACGCAAGGCGAGCGTAAAGTAACTCTCCTCAAGTAACGTCAACTTTTTGTTGTCAATGGCAAGCGAAAAAGCATGATTGTAGAAAAAACAAATTAACAAATAATGATACATTTTGATTAAAGTTTTTGAAGTTAAAGTACCTACTGCTTTTTATATTTAATGTAACAAAAAAAATCAAAAATCAGTTGAAATATGCGGATTTCACAGAGGTGCTTCCAAACCAAATTGGTCACACTGTATATAGCCATATGCAAAATTCCAATACACAGGGTGTCCCACTATAAAGTAACATATTTTGACGGCTTATTACTCGAGAATGGAAAAAGATATCGACGTGCAGTTTTTGCTAAACTTTTTATATTCCCTTCAAATTTTCATTGACATCGTTGCCAAATATATACTTTTTCCCGAAAGCGCCGAAAAAAAATGACCATTTTTGAAACGAATTTCAGTGAAAGCCGCTCATTAATCTCTGTCTCCTTTTCGAGTTATAACGTTTCCAAGCTGTTGAAATGTATGATAATTTACGTTTGGAAGTTATTGACATGGTTTCATAAAAAATTAAATCTTTCCCTAAAAACTTGAGTACCGATAATGTATACATTTTTGGAAAAGGGAAGAGAGGGACTTTCAGATGGTATTGAAAAATATAGGGTGTTGTATTTAAAATAAACCGATAATTTGGTTTTAAAAATGGTCATTTTTTTCGGCGCTTTCGGGGAAAGATATACATTTGGCAACTATGTCAATAAAAAATATATGGTGAATTTGCAGGCCAAGAAATTGACCCGTTTCATCCAATCCAACGATTGGGGAAGTTGGGATCCAAAAATTCTGTGGTTATTTTAGAATTATGTAAAGATATTAACGTGGTTTATAGTTTAGTTAGTTTAAAGGAAAATCATATGAACACCAAAAATAGGGCGGAAAGCGCTCAAAGCGGAAAATTCATAATGCCACGATTTTTGAAGTTTTTCACCATCTGTCACTGGATTCCTTTGACGTTTCACGTGGTTTTTTCAATTAAACCTCAGTGTATGTCAAAGTTTTTTGTTATAGTTTCCTATTTTTTGGTTTAAGTATTTGTTGTGTGTCACAAATGCGGGAAACGCTCGAACATTCGTCTTGAGCTGCAAAAGCCCCTTTTTGTGCCCTTGTGACACAATATACTATAATAGTACGAGTTTAAAATCCAATTATCCACTGTATATACCGGACGTCCTTTCAGTAGGAAAATTTCAACATCGGAAACACATAAATTATATACCTATAGTAGAATTCGAATTTGCTTATCTCGAACTCGAATACTAAAATAAATTCTATCGGTAATACCTGAAAAAAATTAAGGCGTTAATAGAAAGGGAGTCGGAGAGAAAGTAACGAGTTATATAGAATATAGTGATAAAATAAAAATAAATTACGGTGAAAAATGAAATTAACTTCAAATCTGTACATCTCAAAATAACTCATTACAACTTACACTGTATATAAATCATAAAAATCGCTCCAAAAAAGTATCTATTCCGAAAACTTTTTGGCGTGCAGCGTCATCTAAGGTTTGCATGACTTCATTGAATTTGGAACAATTGGCAATTGGTCTTGTTGTAAAGTGATTTTGATATGAAAATTATTGAAATCGTTAAATAAATAGATAAGAAATCATAATTCTTGAAAATACTTGACTTAGATTTGAATTAAAAGTTGAATAAAAATTTCTAGATAACAGAGATGCAGAATTTATTACAAAACCTCGAAAAGAACGCACAGCTTTCACAAAAAACCAAATTCGAGAACTAGAAAGAGAATTCATCCATTCAAATTATTTAACGAGATTGAGGAGATATGAGATTGCTGTGGCTTTGGATCTAACTGAAAGACAAGTAAGTGTAAATACGATTTTAAGTCTTAGCCACCTCCTAAGAAACTCCATTATTTAAGAGAAAGATGAAAAAACCCAGTCAAATTTTATTTTAATCGAGGTCTTTTATAACATATACCCAAAATGGTCACCCCTTTTACCCCCTATACTTGACAGCTACCCTCTTTTTTTTATTCTGTTATTTAACGTCGGTCTATTTCTGCGACTGAGGCTAGTCACCGACGCCGGGAGCACTCTACCCAACCCAACCAACCCAACCAGGGGTAGCAATCTTTAACGAGCCCAACATCCATGGACTCGGGACCTCGGTTTTTCGTCTCCTCCGAAAGACGGCATATCTACATTATACCTCGTGCTCATTGGTATAATGCCTGCAACCTGTGATATGCTAGTCCGCTGCAGGCTGTACGGGCCCTATACGATGGTTTTCCCTGGCATGGTCACCCATCCAAGTACTAACCATGTCCGACCTTGCTTTACTGTAATTATCGCATCAAACGCGTTCCACTACAGTGCTGGGTCGTCGCCCCAGCTACCCTCTTAGATTTTTCAAATAGCAAGAGAGGTACTTCTTTGGAAAGGGTTTGAAAAGGAGAATTCAAAAATATATCATTTTTAAATTTTGGATGACAAAATTATTTAATGAAAATTGTCAAAAAATTAATGTATTACATTAATATCTTTAAAATTAAAGAGACTGGAAAAATTATTAATTATTAGTCGGAAAAATAACTTATCGAGTATCGCAAATTAAACCAAAACCAGTGAACTACTTTTGTATTTTTATATCGCGAAGTGTGAATTTAAACCATCAATAAATTGTTATCAACAAACAGATGACTGAGATTAAAGTATGATATATTTTTGAGTTCTGCTTTTCAAACCATTTACAACGAAGTATCGCACGACTCCCATTGCACTTTAAAAAATCTAATGGGGTAGCTGTCAACTGTGGGGGTAAAAGAGATGACAATTTTCTGTATGTGATAAAACACCTCGATTAACATAAATAAATTGTCGTGTTGGGTTTTTCATCTTTGTCTCAAATAAAATACATTAGAAGACTATTGGGTCAATTCTGAGCATATCTGTAGGGTCTGTAAGCAAAAATCTGTAATAGTTACAAGGCAACTCCATATCGATATCTCTCATATATACTGTAGTGAATGAAGTTAGGTTGTTCTATTTTCTTTTACTGAGTAGTATACGAAGGGATAATTAGCCCAGATTAAACAGAGGAAATATTCTTAAAGTCTCTCATACTAAAATTCTTCTCGGCCTAAAATGTTGGTACCTACAAAAAGCTGAGAAGTTTAATTTGTGTATCCTGTACATTGTTCAAATTACGGTTAATTGGTGGAATAATGAAGTGGAAATTTCTTTAACCGTGTTGGGTGATTTTTGGTAGAGGTAAAACTTATGGGATGGTCGCTGCGTTATTTTATTTGTAAAAATGTCCATTTACCATTGGCGCACCCAGTCACGTAGCTATAGCTTTCACATGGGGAGGGTTTTGGATTTTTTCATCTGATAGGTTTAGAAGGGGAACGCTTTATTGAAGGCGCCGCCTAAGGCAAAAAAAAATCGAGTGCCACGACCTAAAGCAATTTTTCAAGTTCAAGAAATAATGTTGAGTTTTTTTTTAAATTATTTGTTTGACTTGGCTACATCTAAAAGTATTTTTAAACATCGTTTTGCCCCCTTCTGCTGAAATGGTTATAACCATGTACCTTTATATATTTTTTAAAGGAGCCGTCCCTTCGCCGGCACCACCTCAGCCTCTTGGTCTTATTGTGGATTTTCCTAACATTCTGACTACAGCCTATTCAGCCAATCCGTTCCCTGTATTAGCTCATACAGGTTCTTTACTGGTTGTTTGTAGAAGTCTTCTGGAGTCATTTGGGGTCTTCCATTTAGTTTTTACCTCCTGTGGTCCAGCCTCTCACAGTTGCATAATATGCGTGTCCTTTTTGCATCTCCTGCATATGAGGTCTCTGTTATACAGCCCTATTTTGTCCAGGTGCTCCTTTGTGGGAAAGTCTCCCGTAAGTAGCCCCGTTATGGTGCGTAGATTGTTCCTGCTCATTGAGAGCAGTTATTTTGCTACTTTTTCTGATGGTTCTTTTATAAATTTCTTCCCATGTGTTTGCCTGGGCGTATTCTTCCAGAGTTTTATGGATTGTTCTTTTACCCACCCCTTATTAACCATGACCTAGACAGATGGTTCGGGTACGCGTTCATCAGTGTTGACGATCCTGCTCTTGCAAGTTCTTCAGCTTTTTCATTGCCAGCGATTCCTTTGTGACCTGGGATCCACTCGTGTTACACTGTTCCGCGATGTCGCCAGTCTTCTAAGTTCTTCGCCGCATTTCCATATCAGCCGAGATGTTACCTGTATATTAATTTGGGAGCACCTATTTTAAAAAGTGATAGATAATTGAAGCTTTCATTAAAACAGAAAATCAATCTCACAAAAGTAAATTTAACCTCTTCAGCTAAATTATTCACAATTGTTGAGGAATTTATTTCTATTGCCACATCCCGATGAATACTTATATTGCGGCAATATGCTAATAAAAAATGATTGTACCTTTATTGTATTTTCTATGGGAAGGGTTTGAACCCCAAAAACCCACCCTTATATACGTGCCTGGGCGCACCATAAAATATTTGAATGGAAGTAGCAAACATTTTCATGTCATGGACGTAGAAATAGTGCTATAAAAATTCTATTAATTTGTTAAAATTTCTAGACCCATAGATTTACTAAGTATAAAATTTCCAAAAAGGATTACGTGTACGATAAAATTTTTATTTGGGAAAATGTTTTCCTCTCGTTTGCTATATTATATCTTTAATTTTTAGGTGAAAGTATGGTTCCAAAATAGACGAATGAAATGGAAAAGGAATAAGTCAGGAGAAAGGCAAAATAAATCAAAACACGTGAAAATTATCTGATTGATATACCGGATCATAATGTTCGTAAAAATATATATCTTATGTTTACTGTGTATTATTATCATTCTTCCACACATCAAACCAAAATTAAACACGATTTTTCACTTCCTTCAGTAAGTACTTTCCTCGCAGCAAAACTATTTAGGATTTCGGCTAGATGAAAATCAGAATTTTTTTATTCAGGAGTATTAAGAATATCATTTAAAATGAAATGAAATAAAAACTTCCTCAGTCAAACTGCGAAATTTTTGGTAGTGATGAAACTTATCGGTTGACATCTGTTGATATTCCGAAATTATAACACAAGGGTGTGAAAAACGAAGGCAGTTGGTATGGAACGTGTTTCCTTGGTTCAATCTACTACTACAATCAAATTTTGCATAACATTTTTCAACAAAATTGATGGAAGAAGTGTTTCTTATTTTATAAAACACATCGCCTAACGGTGTTAAAAAGGGGTTAGAAAGATACAAAGTATTTCTGAGATAAATCAGCGGGTTATGTACCTCTTTTAATCAGACACCCGGTACATTTCAATGTTATTTCTAGATCTTTTTATACCATTAGCTTGAAAATAAATCCTTATTTCAGAAATATTTCTTTTTTGTTTTCTATGTGTCTAAATCAGTTCAGTGATTTTTGTATTAAAGTGAATTGATTATAGGAAATTTCTCTTTTTATTATTGGTAACCAAATTTAACTACATTCAGCTGAAATACTAGCTGTACATTTATCCACATTTAGTTGTATTAAAGCACTTCCTTTGATTTTTCGTCTTTTACAATTGGGCTTGTTCAATGTTATTTGCACCGAATCCCAATAAATTTGATGCTCCTCTTCCCAAGCACGGTTGCAAATACCTACCTTAAAAAACTCTCCTTATTTAATATCTCCTTTGTAAATTTAGTAACAAATAACAAAAAAAATTATTAACACACCACAAGAAACATACAGAAGATAGTAAAACATCAAAACACTTTGTTTACAAAATGTCAAAATAAAGATAAAAATAATAATAACAAGTTTATTACTTTAATAAGATATATTTCAAGTATGTTTCCAATTACTTGTTTTATTTCTTAGTTGATTTCTTTTTAGTTGGCTTATGTGTCATTTCAATAGGACGAGTTAACAACGAATTACCTCGTTTTCTAATCAATTCTCTAGCTATTTTTCTTACAGTGTCAGCATTTAAGGGTTCTGCTTTTTTGGATTTCTTTGTTATACCTCTAGATTTTGTATTTTTCTTCAATTTTTTACTTTTGACGACAGGTGAGGAGATATCCACAATTTCTTCTTTGTTGGACAACAAAATAGGTGATTTTGATTTTTTACTACTAATAGATAGATTCGGTAGGGATTTGGAAGCCTTCCTAGTTTTCTTATTTTGATTTTTGTTTTCTATGGTTTCAGTAGAAGTTCCTTCTTGTTTGATAACTGCTACATCAATTGGTGTATATGTTGGTTTCACTCCTATCTTTTCCAACCATTCTAGTTTCTTATTTAATTTTGACAACCTCTTAGTAGTCCTTTTAATATGAGTCTCTGTATCCAAATTCAAATTTGCTCTGTACTGTTTTTCCCTTCTAACCTTTGAGGAAAATCTTGTGGGTGTATTATGTTTAGCAGTAAATAAACCTTTTGGCCTCTTTTCGAAAGGTACATATTCCGCTAAAATATAAAGAGATGTAAAAATCTAAGCATGCATATTACTAATACTATCAACTACAAACTACATATGTTCATGAAACTTACCTATGATCCTTTTTTTGAACATTAAATAATTATTCATAGTCTCTGCTGCAATTTTTGCAACCTCTGGGTTTTCGAATTCAACGTATCCATATCCTTTACTGTTTCCAGTTCGTCCTGACCTACACACTTGAACGTGTGTCACTTTTCCAAACTGCCGAAAATATTTTTTCAATTCTTCTTCATAAAAACCATGAGGCAAATGTGATATAAATATAAGGCCCCTGCGTTGTTCAGTAATTATTTTTCTCTCTTGTTTTATTTGTTTAACAGAAATTGTACCATCCTGTTAAAATTTAAACACTAAATTAAAAAGTTCGTGACGACAAAATTACATACCTTAATTTTTTTCTTCAATTGTTTCGTTTCTTTTACTACTTCTTTTTGTTTGGTTGTATCTAAAGACAATACATCAGCATTCCTAATTTTACTCATGTTAAAAATACACACCAAACTTAATTTTAAAAAATACCTCGTGGTTTTCTTAGTTTGCTTTAAAACCACAAATTCAAATGACATATGAAATGACAGACTGACTGGCATATTGTAACCACAGATTGTAACGTTTAGCGTTCTGTGGCCTGAAGCTACCACTAGCGCTTACCTTGGCTACAAGCGTGAACTATCACTTAGGACTTTTTGACCATAGAGAAAATGAATAGCTGCGTTCGTTTTTTGCGCCGATCAAATTTTTAGTCTGAATTGTGGTCGTGGTCTGAAGTAGGATAGGTAAATCTGAACTGTTCGGAGCCCAAACCTTAAAACTTCTTTCTCGCCGGTGCGATGTATCTATGCGTCAACTCGTCTACTCTTCTCAACGGTTCATACTCGAATCTTGATTGCGACCATAGCTACTCTATGATTGTGACTTGTTTTGCAATTTTTGTTGTGTCTTTCGTATCAAATGTCATAAAATGAAATATATCCTACAACATTATAGATATCTCGTAATCGTAGAAAACGGCACGTTTTCACATATAGAAAACGATAAGAGCCCTTTCAGACGAGACACTTTGTGGCCGGCTACTAGTGTCTGAAAAGAATTGCGAGCTAAAAATACATTATTCCTTATCTGTGTCTCATTGCGATTCTTTTCAGATACTAGTAGCCGGCCACAAAGTGTCTCGTCTGAAAGGGCTCTAAGTACAGAGACATAACCAGACCGACAAATAATAGTAGAATCATTGTAGAATTCTATTGTGTGTAGAGTACCAGGTACCAGCACAGGCCTGCTGTTACAGCTAGCGCTTTATGTGGATTGGTTTGAAACCTAATTTTCATATTCAAGGTCATCCTATAAACTTACTAGCTTACTATCTATGACTTAGTTCTGTGGTGGTTCTGTGAACCTTCAGTTTTTGAAAGCTTGTGTCAGAATTTTATTACCAAACACTCTGATCAAACATTACTTTTGTAATTTATGTATTTAAAATGTGTGGAGGCTTTACTTGTTCAAAAAATGCTCTTATTGCTCTCAACGTCTTATACATTGTAAGTAATAATAAATGTCATTTATGGTTTTAGACAAAATTGTTTGTAATTGTTTCCAGGTGGTTGCCTTTGTACTAATAGGGGTAGCTGTTTACGGAAGAGCAGCTACTTTAATAACAAATTTACCAATTGTTGGTGGTATTTTAGCATGTGGTATAATACTGATGTTAATATCAGTCTTAGGGCTGGTTGGAGCAGTTAAACATCATCAAGTCATGTTATTTTTCGTATCCTTTTTCGAGAACAGGAAGTGTAATTTTATCGTTAACCAGCCCACGTCTTTCTTAAATTAACGGTTTGTAAGTTAATTATTTGATGGTATATATTATACTTTTAACGAAACGTTATTTCAATAACAATATAAGATCTATTATATTTTTTTTGTCTGTGTGACATTTATAATGATTGTTTGATATTTCTTAACTAATTCATTTAGTACATGGTAATACTGTTCCTATTATTCCTCATACAGTTTTCTGTTGCTTGTGCATGTCTTGGTGTAAATCTTGAACAACAAACTCAATTGGCAGAAGAAGGATGGAAAAGAGAAAAGAATATAACCAGATCACATGTACAGAATGTATTTAGTTGTTGTGGATTCGACCAAAAAGTTGATAAGGAGGTTGTACCACCAGATTTTACAACTATTGAGGTAAAAATATTCCTTGTTTCAAATATAAGATCTAATAAAAAAATGTTGATTACTTAATTTATAGTTTTATACTGACAATTATCCAAATATCAATATTATACTTTGTAATTTTATAGCTACTTCATAAAATAAAAAATACTATCAATCATAACAAGTCATACTTTAAATATTATCGGAAATAAATCCTGTGAATAGGATGAACTAAATGAATTTATATCAAATAAAACTAAAATTAGATTTAGCAGATGTGATAGAATTCCATACCTTTTTAGGATTGTACAGTTTAACTATTAATTTTGGTACTATAGGCACTATTTCAATACCTTGCAACTGAATACCAAAATTTATGAATTGTTTTCAATTTTTTCATTGGAACTGGTTTGATTTATTTTAGAATCGTGTATGCATAGATCCCACTGTAGCTTGTCACTGCCCCAACTGTATGGAGAAGTTACAAAATACTATTAACTATGCTTTTAAACTGTGCGGATGGATAGGTTTATTCTTTAGCTTCACAGAGGTAAGAAATCATAATTTTGGTATTTTCTGAGTAGAGTTGTATTGTATTTATAATTTTATCAATGAATAGGTATAGTTTTTTGTATGTAGAAGTAAAATTAATTTAAATTTTGTTTTCTTCCAAATTAACTCATGCTAAAAAAATCTAATCATTAATTGTAAATAATTCTTATTGTAGTTCTTATTTCATTTATCTTGAATGTACTCATTGGTTTTGTGGATATTTTGATTTTTTAATATTTTAATAGTTCACTATTTATATTTCGGGAATTGATAACACTGATCTTAATCAGGTCTTCTAATTGACAACAGCCTAATGACAAAATATAACTTTCCATGTAAATTATCTCAACAAACACATTTGTACATATATCATGTAGTTCATGCAGGGACGAGCTTTATAAAGAAAATTATTTCCTAAGATATAGGATAAATCAAGCAAACCTTGTTCTTTTCTATTCCCGCAATATAAATGGCAACAAACATGATGTATATTATCCTACACAGTAACAAGACATATGTTAGTTAACCATACATTACAAGTTACAATGCCAGTTTTCGATGATAGTATGTTAAAGTCTGCCAGATAGTAATGTTCTGCACAATGAAGGATTTGAAATTGAAAGGTATTAACGATACTGTCAGAAGTGTGTCCAAGACTTATGATAAAGAGAACAATTATGCACTAAAAACGAATCATTATCATCACAATTTTCTAGATAATGCACAGCAACCCTTTGACAAAAATTTTAAAAAAGAGTTCTGATATCTTTTACTAAATAGGTATTTTATTTTCTTCTACACATTAATAACAATCTAAACAATATCAAAGATCAAAAAAAAATAATGATTTATTTGTGGATGTCCTACTTCATCCAAACTTTTAAGAAATTGAAATTTTAAAAACTTACTACTATATCCCTTAAGACTACTATATAGTCTATTAGAGAAATTGTATTAAAAATGTCTTTTTGCTGTCAACGGGATTCTAATAGAACTTACATAACTGGTGAAATGGTTGCATGTTTTTTCAGTTTATGGGAGTGCTACTAACTGTACGTTATCGTAATCAGAAAGACCCTCGAGCCAATCCCAGTGCTTTTCTCTAGTGCAACTCTGCTATTCAGATGGGTGGGTTTAATATAATATATTAATATTTTTAGTTTGTAAGGCATGTATTAAATTTGGATTTTATGTGTGAAATTTTGCTTTTTTTCTAACAACTGACGCTTTGGTGAATATTTTTTGTTATAAAAATGTGGCAAAAATTGATATACATTTTGAACAACATATCTACTAGAAAAATAACTGCACAAATGAGATGTTAAACTTAACAACAATATGATGTTTGCTTATTGTTTATGGTTAGTGGTGGACAAAATCATAATGGGGAATCAATTATTTTTAATGCTTTTACTCTCCAAGGTTATTATAACGATTTGAATATTCAACTCCATTTATGCTGTGACGTACATACCCTAAAAGAGAAGTTAGCTACATAAGGGTTGATATAGAACCACAATTATGTCATATTCTTATTTAAACTTCTGATGAAGTTTAGGTTGTATTGAACGAATACCTTAGTAGTTCAAATTTGATTCCGATTTATATTGTTTTTACCGCTATTAAATTATCTTATAAATTTTAATTCAACCAATATTAGTTTTCGTTAACTAGTCCAGTAACTGAAGGGGCAAACCTATCAATATATTTGTCCAATAATTTTTTTTGGCTCGATTTGTAGGTCTTGACAGGTACTTCAAAGGGAGAAAAAGTTCTCCAAGATTGCGCCTTGGCTAAGGGTCCAAAATGGACCCTAAGCCCCCCAAAAAACGGTTTCCCGCCACTATCTCCCGAAATATGCAATTTGGAAAATTTTTGTTCAGGTAAAAAGTGAAGGTCGTTAAATTATCTACAAAAATAGTCCCTATCATTTTTTTCCAAAATGCAATAGTTTTCGAGATAATCGCATCCAAACGTCCCCTCGCTTACGCAGCTGCACTACCTCTATAAATGCTACCGTCTATAAAATTAACTTTGAAACCGGCGGACAAATTCTTCCATAACTCGGTCAAAAATCAATATTTTTCGATGATTTAAAGTTCATTGTAATGGGAATATCCATAGGTATCAATATGTGTACCTTAAACCCCGTTCTCGCCCGTCGAGGACATTGCAAAAAGTGGCAATGTTATATTTCCCCAATATTTTGGCCTCTTCCATTAAATCATTTACATTTTATTTATTTTAAATGGAAATCATCGAAAAATATTGATTTTTGACCGAGTTATGGAAGAATTTGTCCGCCGGTTTACAAGTTAATTTTATAGACGGTAGCATTTATAGAGGTAGTGCAGCTGCGTAAGCGAGGGGACGTTTGGATGCGATTATCTCGAAAACTATTGCATTTTGGAAAAAATGATAGGGACTATTTTTGTAGATACTTTAACGACTTTCACTTTTTACCTGAACAAAAATTTTCCAAATTGCATATTTCGGGAGATAATGGCGGGAAACCGTTTTTTGGGTGGCTTAGGGTCCATTTTGGACCCTTAGCCAAGGCGCAATCTTGGAGAACTTTTTCTCCCTTTGAAGTACCTGTCAAGACCTACAAATCAAGCCAAAAAAAATTATTGGACAACTATATTGATAGGTTTGCCTATTTTCAGGTCTTCAGTTACTGGACTAAACGTATTTACAGTTAGTTTTTATTTTTGTTAGTGTTAGATGTTTTTCGTAAATTAATAAAATGACTGGGTTCGTACAGGCAAATACACACATATATATTTATAAACTTACATTAAAATAATCTTCACAGCAATAGTAACTTTCTTCTAGCACCCTTAAACCATAATTTTCGTTCAACTTATACTGTAGGCACAACTTTTCACGAGGTGTTGAAACTGTCGTACAATATGATACAAAAAAATATTTAACTCTAAAATATTAACTCCATTTTTTTATTTTTTTATAATATTGAAACAGATTGAAACGTTAAACTCGTCTAAACTGTAAACAGAAGCAAACAAAACACTTATAATTCTTATAGAGTTTGACAGTTCTTCAAACTTCAAATTCAAGTGGCCTTTTTGTAACTGGTTATTAAATATACATAATATGGAAAACTTTTTTATTATCAATTTTAGGAAGAAAAGTTATCTTCATAAAAAGTTCTGCATAATCTAAAACTTATAATACAGTCATCAAATATCAAATATTTCTAGTCGTATACGAGGTTTGTCGAAAAATATGAGTTTCACTCAATACCTTTAAATTTGATAATATCGAAAAATGTTACTAGAAAAAGTTGGATATGTCGAAGTATTAGTATGAGTAAAAATTAAATTTTGATTGTTTCTAACATTAATATGATCTTAATTTTATAACTTAGTGTTTGAATGTATTTTATTATTTGCAAAATAAATGAATATGCACTTATTCCGCGTTTTAAATGCAAAATTATTAAAAAATAAGGAAAGCCTTAAAGATTATCATGTGTTTCGTAATCACAAGAGATAAATTTTTATTCAAAATAGAATCATTAGTAAAAAATAAAATAATCTGGAGGTTCAATTTAAATGAATGTAATTACATATTTAATAGTAGTTTTTAATTCTGATCAACTTTTTTCAGTAACATTTTTCGATATTGTCAAATTTAAAGGTACTTTACTCTTGAGTGAAACTAATATTGTTTGACAAACCTCTTATAGGACTAAAAAATTCGATTACTGTATTCTAGGTTTTAGAGGATGCAAAACTTTTTATGAGGAATAACTTTTCTTCCTAAAATAAATAATAAAAAAGTCCCATATGATTCCAACTCAGGGAGACATATTAGGTGTGCTCGTTTTGACTGAGATCTCAGCTCACTTCAGTTAAAGTGATCTGAGATAAAGTGATGTGAGTAAGCACCAAAAAGAACGAGCTACTACATTGAAACGCGCGATTTGCCGACGCATGCGTGAATAAGATACATGTGAATTCGTATTAGCATCTAATAATGTTATTGTACATCCATAATTTTTCTTCTTTTATATTTTTATTCAGTCAATTGATAATTTGTAACAAAAGAAAATTAAGTTATGTGCGTTTATATGTAAACAAAATCAACTATTTCTTCATCCCCTCCACTTTATTTCCGACTCAAGTCCAACTGATAACCCCTTACATCACATTCAGCATCGGTGAAGGGGGAGGAAAAATCTCAGCTCACTTCGAAGTGAGTAAATCAAAAAGAACGCGCACATTACCGATGTGAGCTGAGATTAACTGAGATCTCAGTCAAAAAGAACACACCTATGTATATATAAAACATATAATCAGAAAGTGGGTTAATATTTATCTGCATAACTGTGTTTGAAAAAAGGCGCGAATTCTATATTAGAATCGCGAATAATAACTTTCGCTGCTGTGACAATTACACTGTGTAATATGCAACTTTTAATACATGAATTAAATTGGCATATTTAAAAAAAGTTTAATATTGCTTGTATGTTTAATGATATATTTTATTCAATAAAATCCACTAATTCACTTTGTGAAGCTTGGGGTCCATAATAAGGCGAATGAATGTCAGCTTTAACTGATTAGTTTGATTTCCAAAAAGAATGGTTTAGACTGTAATAAAACTACAATGGCTCGATCCAATTATGTAGACAAGAGCTTGGGAACAAATAAATGTAAAACAATCAAGTTGAAACCATTTTTTTGAAATTGAATCATTCTAAAACATGTAACAAGGTTTTATATTTTAGTTAATAGGTCTAGTATGGACGAGGCACTACCGCAATCAGCATGACCCAGCCGAGCTGAGAGCCACAGCAGTTTTTCCAAAACACAACTTTACCTATTAAATCTAGTCGTTCCTCTAAAGCCATATATACCAAAGATTTTTTGTTTTTTCATTTTCTATGTATAATGTATGTAAATCAATGTAATATATTTAAACGTGTGTAAATCTTCTGGAAACTGATAGTAGTAGTGAAAAAGTTTATGCCGTTTTCATTCATACTTGTTGCATAATGAATACAGCTGCATCAATTTTTTGGTAGTAGTCCACTCGACGGTAAATTTTGTTGAATTATTCAACTTTCTGTCACGTCTCATGAAGTACTTTACATGAGTTTCATATCTCCTCAAACTTTTTTGTCCAAAGTCTCTAGACACCCTGTTACCAGTATTATTGTCACCTTTTGATTCCATATACCATCTCGGAAACGCCTGGGTATCGGTATTGATTTTGATCTCGTAATTTCCTCCCAATTCTCTTGTTCTACTGTCGATATCTGGTCTTACATCTATTAAATGGGTATTTATTTATCTCAATTTGGTATGGCATCACGTTTATAAAACAAGCTGGTTATCGAATTGATTCATTCATTGGGACATCTTGTATGTATAGAAATGAAATCAAAAATGTAATGCAAATTTCTGTAACTGAAAAATTAGTTTAGCAATAAAAGACACGTAAAAATTAATGAAAACGGCATATCTGTTTAGTAGCATTGACTTTTACAAATTATGTGGAAAGTGTGTATCTTTTATGTGATTTTTTAGTCAATATCCTGTAGACATGAATTAATTTTTTTATTTAAGATGTATTTTCATATAATCTGCATAGAAACCTCTATAAATGTCATTCTAACAACTAGCTCATAGGACCGATATTATATTTTTTCCTCTACTAGCTGTGAAGTTGACAACTGAGAAATTGCATTTCTCTATTGGTGGTTGATAATTTTCTATTATTAACCTAGGTCAATAATGGACAAATTCAAATATTTTGACAATTCATGGATAGTAGTTCAACAAAAACTTGTGCAACATAATTTTGTATATCTTCTGTATGTTCCTTGTGGTATATTATTCATTCTTTTTTTAATTTCTTGGGAAATTAAACCACAATATTTTTAAATTCTTTATTTCAACGTTTCGGTAGCGTTCCAGCTACCGTTGTCAAGAAAAAATAAGTAGAAATTAATTTTTTATCCCTAATTGACACAACAGAATAAATTTGACAACTAGACAATCAAAAATTATTTTGAACTTTAAGACTGCAAAATTTTGTTATCAAATTTTTATTAAGGTCCATTCATAGTAGATCATATCTGTGGCAAAATATTTCATTTTATGACATTCCAACGATATGATGCTCAGTTTTGTGATTTTGTGTATTGAAATGTGTATCGATTAACAGCTATTCAAATTATAAATCATAAGAAAACCTGGATAAAGACTTATGATGCTATCCTGATAACGCAGGTAATTGATTATTGGAAATTTCCCTTTCTAACATTGGTAACCAAATTTGACTACATTCGGCTGAAATACTAGCTACACATTTATCTGCATTTAGTTGTATTAAAGCACTTTCTTTGATTTTCCGTCTTTTATTATTGGGTTCTTTTAATATTATTTTTGATGAATCCGATTGAATTTGATGACCCTCTTCCCAAGCATGTTTGCAAATAGCTGACTTAAAGAATTCCCTATTTTTGATATATTTTTTGTGTTCGTTTATTCGTACTTTCAATGGTCTAGATGTTCCACCTAAATAAAATTTGTCGCATTCACATGATATTTGATATATGCAGTTTTTTGAAGATTGTTCTTCATTCTTTGGTTTCGTTTTTGTTAGTATTGATCTCAATGTATTACTTATTCGATTTAAAACTAGTTCTAATATTGAATTGGTTACCAATTTTTTTAATTCTTTCTGATAAACCCTTAACATACCGAAACGTTGAAATAAAGAATTTAAAAATATTGTGGTTTAATTTCCCAAGAAATTAAAAAAAGAATGAATAATTTTGTATACCTAGGAGATTGTCTTTAGCATATTTGCTGCTTGAAATTACCTATCAAGATAAAATTATTCGAATAAAAATGCCATTAGTTTAAAATTCGCGCTCAACCCAAAATGTATATCGAAAACTGACAGTGATAGTGTACTTGTCAGTCAGACGAAGGAGTAAACGCTTCTTGTGGTGCGTTTGTGAATTATTTTTAATGTTTATCTTAAATTTGGGGAGTAGTGGAAAAAATTGTATATACACCATGGTGTTGAAGACATTTATAAACCTCGCACCTTATTCCGCTCGGGGCAGAGCCCGTCGCGAAATATTCTTGGTGCTCGGTCAATAATAATAGTCTTCTCCACCTTGGTGTATGATATACTATTCATAATTAAAATGAATCAAAAGTACGAGGAGATAAAAAAAATAAATGAAATATTTTCAAATACACGGATCCCATTAATAAAGCACCAACTGCAAACCTTGATTCATCGCCTGAAAAACGTACTGAGAGTTATTTAATTTTCTATGACAAACTTGTTGATTGAAAAGAATCAGAAGGAGCTATGTTATGGTTTCAATACAGGTTATATGAAAAATAAAGTGCGTATTACGGGATGAAACAAGATGTAACCCTCGTCTAAAATCGTCTAGTTTCATCCCATACAACACAATATACTATTTCAACAACAAATTGGCAAATGCAGGTAATTTGAATTATGAATTTTTGTTGTCTTTGTATTGACAGTATAATTTAACTATTTTCCGTTGGCATGCTTAATAGATTTTTCCGTCGGCCGTGTATTAACATGTGCTATTATCGTTCTCAAAATTGGACAAAATCATACATTAATAACCCCTATGAATGCATGATTTACAATAATTATCAACGACTTCTCTGTAGGCAACCCAACGCACATCTTATACATTATATTTATATTGACAGATACCTATGGTGTAGGCAACCAAACATACAGTTCAGTGTCACTATTTATTTTTGACAATGACAAATAGATATTTTCATTATTTAAATATTGAGAAAAATGAATAGAATTTATACAGTCGACGGAGAAGCTTTGTAACAATCTCTCGAACATTACGCACTCGCTCTGCTCGTGCGTTAAACTATCTCGATTGTTAATGGCCCTCATCAATATACTTGTTGGTTAAATAACTAATAACATTTCTGTAATTTTTGAATATTCAAAGCAGAGAAATAAATTGCTGAAACAACTAATGAATTAAAAATAAGAGGCATCTATAAGAGAACTTTATAGCATTAATTTTTTTTTTTCGAAAACTATGAAGCGTTGCCAAAGAGGTCAATTTTAAACTCGTTCGGAATCACGTACCTGCCTTAAACACTCTCGTTGACCATTCCAAGGCTACAATAGCCGAGGTACCTGGGCACGAGAGTTATAAAGGCAATGAAAAAACTGATAAAATGGACTCAATCCATTGAACCGGAACCCTTCTACAATGACCACAAGAAAATTTATGACATACCTGATAAACAAAGGTAGGAAAAAGCTGTAGTAGGTATGCTAACTTGACATTGTGAGCTTAAGAGGCACGCAAAGCTAATGGGATAGACAGACAGAAGTAAACTGCAGATTTTGTCACCTAGAGAAAGAAACTGAGGAATATACCCTACGCTAGTGAGACTGACTAGCGGATGTGTGGTTTTTTACTAGGCAATGAGAAGCCACCGACAAGAAACTACATGAAAGCTTCAATCTCGAGGCTGATTGGCTACAAAAAAAAGGGTACTAGATTCAGAGGAACACAAAAGATCTGAAAGGGTCGCAGTGAAATAGACCATTTAGCCACCTCATCAAATTTTATCTAATAGTACCCTTGCCACAGTGTTTAATAATTTCCCAAATTTTCAAACTACTATATACAAACAATTTCTCAAATTTGACATATACCTTGAATCATAATTTTGTTTATCTGTAATTTGTTGATAACTTGTCAATCCATTCAAACATTATTTGATTTCTCATTGAAAACATTTTGTTTAATTTAATATATGAAAATATTTTTGTTCAATATTGTATTTCTCCGAAAAATGAACGTACTAGAAGAGTAGTTACATAAATTGCTTGAAGCCAACATTAAGTAACAGATCAATTTAGATGTCGTCAATTAACGACTCCAATTTTTTTTGGTAACTTAATTTATGTTCTTCATAATTCATAAAAAACAATTTTATTTCACATATTGAAGTGCTGTATTTATACATTGGTCAAGTTTAATTAACAGAATTTCAATCTGAAGATTGCCAACCGATAATTTGATTTGAATGGACAAGAACTATAGGTCCACTTGACGTCACAAGCTATTTTGACAACACCCTGAGGAAAAACAATAAACAAAGCGTTCAGAACACGTGGTAGAAATACTTGATAGTGAAGTTATGCTTATTTATAATGATAGATCGTGTTTGAGGTTAGTTGGTTTTGCTTAAGTATAAAAATATTATCAAATTTAACACTACCTACTACCTTCATAAATTAGCTAGGTACTATTTATTAGAGTCTGGTTACATTACCTTTGATTAAAAAACCTGTGAAGATGTTAGCTTCAAACAAAGAGTGTTAGGATTATGTATTACTCATCTAGTTTGTTTAATCATCGAAGTTGTATCTTGTACAAGTTATAAATACACATATTTGTAGATTATTGTAAAAATGCACTGATATATAGAAAAGTCTTGGTGGTCTGGCTGTTCAAAAATATATATATATAGTAACTAGCTTTAGTGAAGAAAGGTATATAAATATGAAAAATCAATGGCGTTGAATCGGGCGATCTTGTATGTATGTATATTATGGGGTGATACCTAAAAAAATCTTTTGTTTTCCCCCTCTCCCACTCAGTTCTTGAGGAAACACTGTAGAGATTAGTACTTCCTTGTTCCTATTTCCTGAGGGAAGATATTCATATGCTTCAGTTTAGCTAAGGGTCCTTTTTCCCACAGTCTCTTAGGTATACTGGTATACTAGGTATACTGTGGCGTAAATGCAGGTTCCTTTTTCCATTCCACATCAACCACTTTCTTCTGCTTTCACTAGTTTGAGCTTTTTGAGGCGCTCATTCAGGCGACAGAGTCTTGTCAAAACTCTCAGTGCACTCTTACTCTGACTTAGGCATTCATTTATTCTGGTGAATTTTCACAAATATTTATTCCAGACTACGTCTAGCTGGAGCTCGTCGTGAAGACCCTTACCTAATAGAAACTTTTATTTTAAATTTGTGTTATGATTTGTTTATTGTGTATCCCATATGTATGATATATACAGATTTGGCAAATATTTATTTTCCATATGTAGAAATTCATCCAGGAGCAACAGTGAGCACTATACATTGAATTTTATATGTCCAAGAGAGAACAGCATACTCCCTCTCCACGAAACGCTCACTTCTCTAGACATCGTATCTCTGTTACTCACAGACTTGCTATACGGAATATATTTATTTGCCGAATCTGTATAATATAATATTCAAAGTGTGTCACTGGAAAAAATATACTTCCTCTTTTGGCGGTTTGCATCAGAATAAGAAAATCTCGACTTTTAATAGGGAATTATTCTTCAAATAATGGAACTACTAACAAAGTAAACACAAACTACTATTTTTTTTATAATACTTGATTGACGAAAGTACAATCTCGCATACGACAAAAAATGTCACTGTTTGAGAATGGACCCCTGAAAGGCCTTATTAGGATCTGGATTGCCTAATTGTGGGCATGTTATTAGAAAGCACCGTGGAATCCTAATTTTTTTATTTATTTAAAAAAAATTTATACACGGTAAATTTTTTTTGCTACGATCACTACCCAAAGTAGACTTTTGCACACTCAAATCTAATCGCAAAGTTGATGTTTTCCGCGATCTGTCATAATTGACATTATTTACGCTCTAGAGCGTTCTTTTCCGCTCGCCTGTTTTCAGTAGTAATAACCCAAGGGCATTGATAATTGTTCGAAAAAATTTTATGACAGATGTCGAAAGCTTGTTGCTTGGAAACAGACCGACGCCGTAGGCGGAGGTCTGTTGCCTATAAGCAACAAGCTTGAGAAAGTTGTCATAAAATTTTTGAGCATTTATCAATGTCCGAGGGTTATTCGGATAGAAAATTTTTTGCTTATTATAGAAAAAGAACAGATCTTAAACAATTTATCTAAAGGTGCAATTAACAAAGGAACAATTAGAAAAGTTAAATGTGACATTTCGAAATATTAAATATTTGAAACTTCAAAGTCGAAATAAATCAATATGCATCCATAGCAACGTGTGAAAACAGCCCCAAGGTCTGTTTTCAGTGTAATGTTGACATGATTGGGTGAAATTGTTCATATGATCAAAAATGAGGAAATTTGATTAGTTCTAGGAACTGTCAAAAAATTTTCATTTACAATAAACTAAAGAAAGGTATTAAATAATAGATATATTAATATTAAAACAAAATGTAGAGCAGTCCGAATATTTTAGTTGAAATATTAATATTTGAAGATATTTCGAACGAAATTAATAAATATTCCTATATAATTTGACTGACATCTACAATTTATACAAGTTACTGGATTTACAACGCTGCAGGCTACGCTACCAACAAATAGATGGAGGTGTATATTTTATATGTTTAATTTTATTGAAATTATAAAATAATTTAAACCTCATACATTGATATTATTTTGATTCAATACTACAGTGAATGATTTATTTCTTGGTTCAAGATAAAAATTAATATTTACAACTTGACAATTGACAATTTTCTTGATCGTTTTTGCAGATTCCTATTTTCATAGTATTGATTTATACGGACAAGTTTACGTAGTAGAAATATAACAGTCAGAAGGTAGGCAATGCATTATACACCTAGATGCAACAGTGATTGAATATTTAAGTACCTACCTACTATTTTGTGAAAATAGTAGACTATGGAATTAATGAAACGTCATTCTTTCATTTTTAGTTTATAAAAAAAGTTGTATGTTTATAAATAGCTATTTGAAAAATGGATAGTGACAGTGAATTTTCAAGCACACCTCCAGATATAGCAGATTTTGCTAAAAATATTACTCTTAATCTTCTGCCAACTAAATCCAGAGGTAAATACGAAAAACAATAATTGTTACATGTTTTCAACATCACATTCTAATAAAGTGTACTTTTCATGTTTTTTTAAATTATTTGTTTAAAAATAAGGTGATCGTAGAAAAAATCTTGTGTGCTATTCGAGCAGAAAGTGCGTTGCCGCTTTCGGCAGATTGCCCGCGCTCCGCTACGCGTCGCGCGGGCAACTCTCTGCCTCAAGCGGCAAAGTATCACTTTCCGCTCTTAATACACAAATAGCTATTTTCGATCTAAAAGAAACCTCATAGTTATCTCTAATGAATAAGGCCAAATATCTGGAAGGATTAGTTTTAGTGACCCGCTTTGTATATATGAATTTGCTCATTTATAATTTTTGTTGTATCTTTAAATTAATAAAACGTTGTCGACGATGATTTGACAGTAAAAAATTACCTGTGATAAAATCTGTTGAATATGGTGGTCTAAATATGCCAAAGAACCATTTAGCCCCAGTTGTACAATCTTAGTTTAAGCCAAGGTTAAATTTAGATATAGCTTATATAGCTTAAAGGTGTTATTTTGTTTATGAAATTTAACTTGACCTGTTTGACCTTTGTATTTTAGTCTCCGTATTTGGTGGTTTAAAGTGCTAGTTAGGATACTTCGATTATAAATGAAATAATATCTCCACTACGACTAAACGAAAAGTTATAAAGTGGATTATTCCTTGAAGCCTTTATTTAAAAATATTTTTCAATTACATGAACCAGGCTCAAATAGTAGAGCATAAAGTGCCCCTGGCATTAAGATTTTCGGCTAAAGGTAGTTATCTTCAGGTAGTGGGTGATTTTATGGGTATAGATAAAGGCACTGCAAGTCGAATACCTTAATTTGAAAAAGAAATGAAAGCTTTTTCACTAGGATTTTATAATGATGCAAGATTTATTATCTATATTAAACGATGAAATAAAACAATTCAATAACTTTAAATTTTTATTGTATTTGTACTAATGTTAAATTTTAACTTGTGACGCGTTTCGCTAACATTAACTTTATCAAACGAGTGAAGGTATAATGAAACATTTTTAATGTAAGAAGTGCATAAATATGGATTCTTAGGAATATTGACAGGAGTATTAGAAAATGTTTACATGGAAATAAAGTGCAAAAAGGGCCTAAATACGGAATTCTACGGATACTAACAAAAGTATTGAACAAGTTTACGTGAAAATTCATTCACAACAAACATTCTTCAACTAGGTAAATAAGTTAAATAAGGGAAAATGGTTGATATATATTTGGTAGTTGAGATGATTACCTAAATATTTGGTTTTATTTATCTCAAGAGCTTCTAAAATATTTAATTCAAAGGATTTAGGCTCCACATGTAAAATTTGAGTGTGTTGGTTTGCTAATAAATGATTTAAATAGTTAGATTCTAATTTTAAAAGTTCTACCAATATCACAGTGGTAATGACAATGAGTTCAGAGTTAAGAGTGACTTATTTAAACCTGCAATTAAGCTTCGATTGTAAAACCGGCAGTTAGGCTAACCATTTTCAAATTTGTCCTCTTACCTGGGAGTAGATGAATTTCTTCAAATCAACGTCGTATTAGTGAATTTTTACGTTATAGTTATTTAAGACTTATTTTCGTCCAATTAACCAACTAAACACTTCTTGAAAATGTTTTCTTCAAACAGTTTTAAAAATAAATATCATAAAATAACTATATATTCTTGTTGTTTAGTTGGAAATTAGAACGATTTTAAAAGACATTAGTTGTTATAGATTTTAGTTAAATTTTTTTTCTGTTTTAAATACATTCCTATGTGTGTTGTGAAATTGAGTGATATATTTTCATGTTTTTCTCATAAAAACTATTATTTCATAAAGCTGTAAATGGTTAAATTTCTTTGTTTTTTTTTACATTATGAACATTTTTCCCATCCGTCACCCCATGTTTCCTTCAACATCCCTACTTTTCCATTTCCAGACATCACATAGTATTTTTAAGATTTCTTTAAATGATCCCCTTATATGACCAATTAGACGTAGTTTGCCAGTAATAAAGTTGAATTTTTTTCTTATCCTGGCATAATGAAACTGAATTGGTTTCTCTTTTCGACATTGAAGCACCACATCAGCCGACAAATACTCGTTGGTATGGAGAATTTAAACTTTGATTGATTAATCTTAGCGACCATTAAAGAATAAGTCCACCAACAACGATAGTCATCCAGAAAAATGTCGATCCTGTACATACGTGAGCTGATCTAAGAAGATCGACTTGTCACATATCGTGAAATTGGACGTTTCAAAGACCACAATTGAAAAAATATTAGATGAAGAACTGATAAACTATGTCTATGTAAGGTGACTGCAGCTTATGTGCACATCTGACGCATACACTATTGGCTGACAATACCGACCTCTCGCTAATTTTGCTGCTACCATCTTACGGCAAAATGTATCACCGCTCGCGCTCATTGGTCATTCAGTGAGACATCGAGTACAGTGCATGCTAATAAGTGGAAGAAAAATGCACTAAGCATGTTCTCAAAGTATAAAAAATATGTGGGAACTAGATTTTTTTATACAACCTACTGGGCACGACATACTGAATCAATCAGCATCCCGAATACATTGTATCTTGACTATTCGATTGAATTTTTATTTTGAGAATGCTCTATCTATAAGAACCTCATGGTATAATGGTCTAAGGCTGGACTATCTTTAATACGGCATCATGCAAAACCTGAGGTGGTCACTAGCTTTAGAAGCTTCCTCTGCAGTGTATATACTTATTGCAATACACATACAAGCGCTTATTGGTATTCTCAGGGCAATTAACAGCACGAGGAGGGCATCAATGGAAGCCCTTATTGAACTTTCTCCTTTGGAATTTTTTGCAAGGACGGAGGCAATGATGGAAATTCTTAGGATGGAATCGGGAGACTTATGGTCACCGAACAATGTTCGAGAAGGACACAATGATGCAACTGGGACAATACTAGATGAAACCCATATTTCACATGATTTTGGATAGTATGACACCCAGAGAACATTTATAATCACTGACATCCAGGCTCTGCTTAAAACTATCAGTAATCCAACAACTAGGTCGACTGATAAAAACCTGTAAAGAGTTCCTTAACAGACTGGCAAGAGACAACAAAGTGTGGTAGTGGTAATGAAATGGCAGACCAAATAGCTAGAGAAGGTTCTAAAAGATACTTCATAGATGCCGAACCGTTTTTTGAAATCACAAAAGATTGCATAGGGAAAATCGGATAGATGGCTAGATAGGGAACACCAATTCAAATCGAGAACGACACAAGGGCAACTCCATTCTGAACAAGGTAGACAAGGAACTGTCAAGCAGGATATTGAAACTGAAGACAGTTACCGACCTGGTGACTGGAAACTGCTCCCTGAGAAAACATTGCACAAAATGGGCAAAGCTAGTGAGCCTATGTTATGATGAAACACCGACATACTCTGCTTCTGCGAGATCTTACGAGGACTCAGACGAAAGCACTTTGAAGAGGAAACAATACAACTACTGAAAATCCCTCCTGTCAAACTAGTGGCTTATATAGAAGACACGAAGGTTCTGGAATGGAATGGGTAATGGTACAAAGATTCAATTTTAGTGCCTGGGCTGTTGAGCACAATCCAATCGAATGAATGCTCTCATGATCGATGTTTTCTGGCACAATAATTTCTTTAGACCACCAGGAAAAGACTAATTGAATCTACATATCACTGATAAACAAAGGTTTCTGATAGAACTCCATCACCAAACATAAAATTAACTTAATCGATGTTTCATATGGAAATAATAAAATACAATATTTCACATGCAGTTTTTATTTTAAATTTTTATATGATGAGCATACATCAAGTCCATAGCAGTCGTCATCAGTTTAACCATCAGTAATCTTAAATTAAATTTTAATAACTAAATGCATACAATAATATTAGTTACATTGAAATAACTAATAGCGATTTTGACCAATAATCTCCGAAAAACATCCAAATTTGTTTACGAAACTTCGCTATTAAATAATTCAATCTTATACAATACATATTTACATTTTTGCGAATGTTTCTCATTAATATACATTTTTGAGAACAAATACGAGGAAAATATAACAATTTGAATGAAAAAAAAGACATGAAACAAAGAGATACATAACATCAGCCCCAAAATTATTTATAAAAGTCATAAGTTGATACGAAATAACAGGAAATGCTTAAAATAAGTATATGGCGATGTCTAGATTTGTAATCAATTCACACCTTGAACAAGAAGCTTTCCTAAAAGTTTCATGCTTTCAAAAGTTGTTTGAAACGTCTTTATAAAGGAAATGTGGGAAAGTCTAAGAGAACCTCTGATACTAATTTCCTGATTTAAAAATATATTATACCTATAGTTCCACTTATTGCAACAACTTTTTAGTTACTCAAATAAAGCAAATATTTTGGTCAAAAAGGACAAGGCAATGTCTTCCTTTTTCTTTCCATGAGTGTTCATTCCATTAGTAAAAGGTAAGTCAAGGATGTCAAACATTTGAATGGGCTCAATACAAGTAGGTACCGACACAAAAAATGATCAGTATTGTATTCATCTCCACTCGGTCTCACTTAATAACACATGACAGCTCCCATCATAGAGCCAAACAGTATAAAGTAACTTAAATACTCTGCTTCGGAAATCTTTGTGGCCCTGATGCTATTCATACAGTGCTATATAGTGAAATACTCTCTGGCACTAAAAAGAGCTCAAAATTTTAGGAGGAAAGAATGTATATCATTTTCGATAAAAAGTACTCTGGGGTACAGATATGTAATTTGTGTATAAATAAAGCAGTTATTATGCTTAAAAAATTAAGTGTGACTTGGCTATTCAAATACCAAAAGTTTGAGGATATTTTATTGAGCTCAATAGCTCTGCTGCAGTGGATTTTAAAAATCGAACATAAAATCGGAGGAAACCACTCCATTTCAGACTATCTTGCTCGTTTTACCCGTGACTACGTAAAAATTTTCTCTCCACCTAAAATATTTCACTATCTTGCTCGTTTTATCCGCGACTAGATTTTAGATTGAAAGACTATTATCCCAATATAAGAATGAAATGCTTGTATTTGTATATATCGAAGAAACAATCGTTGTCAAAAATGAATTGGCAATAGAAAATGTTCTTAAAACTGACTTAAAGTAATTCTGCACAGCTCTGTAGATACACAATACGTTTAATGAGGTAGTTAATACTATCAAATAATTTTAAAATGTTGTGTGGCTTAGATTGTGTCTACAAAATGCTTAGGGCTCCTATAGAATCAAACCGTCTTTTTAATATAGCTTAAACTCTAGTTTGGTTAATTTAAAGTGCAAGAACATCTTTTTTAACGTTTACATTAACATTTTATTCGTACTCACATTTGTCTAGTTTTTAAGTCCAACACTTTTTTTACTTATAGTCTCAGTATTAATAATAATACTTATAAAAAGGATGATGCTTGAAGTAATTACTGGACTGATGATGTCCCGCCATACTATTAACACCTGCTCCGTTATTAATGCCGTACATGGATCCGCTATTGCCGTATTTTTTCTCTCCATACCTAAAAAAATATTATTTAGCTTCGATCTTTGCATACAGAGTAAAATATCTATTCATCGTCTTGAAAATCGGTTACCTCTTAAAATGTTATCAGAACCAAGGTAATCTCTTAAGCGCGCGCTTACCCTTTAAAAGGATCAATTTTTGAAAGCGTCACCTCAAGGAATTTTATATTTAGCTGCGTTTTAAGCCCCAATCCAATTTTTGCTGATTTGTAGCCTACCGTTTCATCCAGCCTTTAAAAAGTAACTACTTCTTTAAAACGAATACTTCCAGGATCTATTTCGAGTCACCTCTCAAAAGTTAACACATCCAATATCTCTTAACTCGCGACTTTAATAAAGTGTATATTAGATGTGATTATAAATTAAAACCTCTTCTTTGTAGATCACCATAGATTGAAACGTATGTCTTTCAAATGAAATTTCTGACGTCTTTTCCTCTTTTTCCTCTTTTTTTATTTATCATTAGTCTCAATATATCTTTGTCTATAATTATATACTCTATGACCTCTTTCTTTCAGTCAGGAAACAAAAATTCAAAATTTATCTTGTAGTTTACATCATAAAAAAATACTCACCTTCCTTGGTTGGCGTTTTCCTTGTCAGCAAGAAATTGTTGATTGAAGTGTCCAGCATTTCCGGATTCTCCAGCAGAAAATTTACCGATATCCTTTCCTCCTTTGAAAGCGGATCCAGCGTTTTCTCCAAAGCTTCCAGCTTGGTTGTTGAATAAGTAATTGCCGGCTTCGTCGTGGTTTTCATCGTAAAATTCTTCAGTCTTTCCGGATTCTTGCTTTTGATGAGAGTTTTTGAATCCTTTAATTTTATGACCTTTCTTATGACCTTTCATCATACTTTCTGCTCCTTCATTTTTACCTACAAAATATAATAATAAAAATATTAGTTATAAATTTTCGTTAGATGGTAGTCTTTTTACCTTCTTGGTCGAATTTTTTGGCTCCATGATACATTTTACCGTCTTCGTAGACATTTTTATCACCTTGGGCGCCATTATAGTAACCAGTATTTCCCTTCATATTCTTATCAGCCATTTCCCCTTGATTATATCCTGATTGTCCATTGCCGTATTCTCCACCTTGGTTACCATGAGCGTTTTCATATCTTCAAATTATACAAATTATATTTTTGCTCTAGAATTTTTTTCATGTTTACCTCAAATCGTTCAAATTTTTATTTCCTTTGCTGTATTGTCCTTCGTTGACACTTCCACCTCCGTAACCATGCATGCCCATTCCACCACCACCCATCATTCCTCCTCCGCCCATCATACCACCACCTCCCATCATTCCTGCGCCTCCCATCATACCAGCACCCCCCATCATTCCAGCTCCCATCATCTCGCCTCCTCCCATCATTCCTGCTCCACCAGCTCCCATCATACCGGCACCTGCAATTCCCATACATTAACTTTAACATTGATTACGAGAAAAATATTGTTTGACCGTATGCTATCAATATTTTCCCTGTTAGTATGGCAATTTTATTACAATTCAAATATTATTTCGATAATGATGAGATACTGTCGCATTATGTATAGAGATGTTTCGCCATTTTTCTGGAAGAAGCGATTTTCCACCGATACTTGAAGCTGACAGAGTTAATAAACCAAGCCATATGCAGATTCTATCAAATAGAGGAAGCAACTGCACAGACACTCAATGCTGGAGCAATAGCCTGGCAAATGAACGGCTATTTGAACTATAGGCGAAAAGCCGCTGTAAAAGAACTATCTGAAAACATGAAGCTCAAACCACGAAAAATAATCTTCATCTTTAGAAATTTGGTTTAATAAAAAAATTTGTTATTTTTACCATTTTCTCAAAAATTCAAATATAATTAAATATTCATACTTACCGCCTCCCATTCCTGCTCCCATCATTTGACTTCCACCCATCATCGCTCCCTTAGTCATCATACCTCCTCCTCCCATCATACCTGCACCAGCACCCATCATACCAGCTCCTCCAGTTCCCATCATACCAGCTCCTCCAGCACCCATCATACCTGCTCCCATCATTCCAGCTCCTCCAGCTCCCATCATTCCAGCTCCTCCAGCTCCCATCATACCTGCTCCACCAGCACCCATCATTCCAGCTCCACCAGCTCCCATCATTCCTGCTCCTCCTCCTCCCATCATACCTGCTCCCATCATCTCTCCACCCATCATTCCACCACCCATCATCCCGGCGCCCATCATTTTACCACCGGCTCCTATTAAATTTGCACCACCGCCACCCATTCCCGCTCCCATAGAGTAGTACCCACACAACACATTTTCTAGTAGTATAGAAAAAACTAGTAAAGCACTGATTCTTATCATCTTCTTCTGATGGAACCAAAGACTAGAATGATTTGAAAACTGCTCGTACCAAGCATATATAATAAAGTTTTTTTACGGTTTTCTTTGGACCTTAACGTCTACTTTTACGGTTATTTGTTCGATTCTATTGTTGTTTTTAATGTCAATGAAGGTCGTTCTTCAACGGCCAGGATACATGGTTTAAGGGAAATTAGGTTATGGGGATATACTTTCATGTATTGTATTCGCTTTTTAAGCAAAAAAAGTACATTGCCGAAATTTTGTACACTTTTTCTTGCTGAGTCTAAGAATGATGATATTTGGAAAGTGTGAACACATATGGAAATTGCAACAAAGAAGATTGTCTTTATATCAGACAAAAAAGGGTTTATTAAAATTATAAAAACCCTCAAAATAAGTTGAATGATTCTTTTCTTAAAGCAAGATAAATATAAAATTAGATAAAATCAAACAAAAAGGTATCATTTAAAAGTGGTAATGTGAATTTCTC
>CAJUYG010001317.1:0-78005 GCA_910591675.1 Galerucella calmariensis
TTTTTTTTTGAATTAATCTGTGCGTTTGAAGTGGGTATAAATAAATCTATTTTAAGGTGGCGTCATATAAATAGAACACCCTATATTTTACTACTCTTTTGTATTGTCATCTTAGCTCACTTTGCAGTCAAAAATAACGCACCTATTAAACTTGCTGGTACTCCACAACTTGTTAAATTTGAGCTTTGCTTTTTCGTTTTATATTTGATATTCCTGAGAGATTGGAAGTTATTCATTCAATAGAATTACAGAATTACTTACTAAAGTCTGAGAAGGACTGTTACAATGAAATAGAGCGGAAAAAAGTAAAAATTATAAAATAAAAATGATAGAAATTAATATAATAATTTAAATATCACGAAATGTCAGTTTTGTTTGAAATCGGGTGCAATGTGACCAATCATAATTGCCAACTGAAATTCAAATTACTGCTCCTGGTTTTTAAATAAGGTATGGTATAGAGCTCCTACTGGGCAAATTGGTATATTTGTAAATAAAAAAAAGCCAACCTTATCTATATAATCCATATTTATCTTTAATGTATAAAGGTCGTTATAATTATTACTAAAGAATACGTTAGTTGTGTATTGCTTGTTATTACGTTCAACCGTTTCCGCGATTTAGTAACTTTTTAAAATGAAGACCCACCTCTATTTTTATAGTAGCAAAATGACATTCGATGTTTTATTGCAAGTGCTTAATAATTGCCATATCGGGTTTATGGGTAGTACTGGTGACATAAAAAATTATAACGGTCGAAAAAAACAACAAAAAAAGTGAAAACTCGGTTTTGAAGGATTCGGTAGCTTATTAAAAGTGAGGTGATAAGTGTAATCAAATAATAAAGACATAATTTCATTTTTGCAAAATAAACTAAGCATTTTATATTAATATCGATATTCTAGTGCTATTCGTTATCCGGAAAGACAGTACCTAATCCAATTTCTGCATAAGAAGCTCGCTCTTGATAGTTGAGCCGAAGAAAGTAGTTTCAAGACCAGAGAATGTAAGTACATTTTATCTTAATATGAATTTTTTTTCGGTGAAAACTTGAATGTATGTACTGCCAATGATGTTTTAACAGTTGTCGGAAAAAGTTGACTCATTCATTGTAGACTTTCAAATATTTTCGGATATTTACGTATACCCGGCTTTTCATATTTAATTATAACGTATAAATAAGTTCTATTGATCACATGATTCACTCTTAACATATACTAATAATGAATTGAATTCAAGCCCAAAGAGGCGAAAATTGATAATTTAAGGTTATGCTTTATCTGCCGACTTTCCGTTCATCCTTGACACAAAAACCCAAGCATTCTAACAAGTCCCAACATGTTATCTCTGTCCCAAATATGTCGTTAGCTGCATGTTGGGTGGCGTTGGAAATTTAGTATGTACGCAGCTTAAAGAATTTATGACAGCTTAAAAATTACCGAAACACATTACATAACCTCATTTTTTCGAATGTTGAATTGAATCATGATAATTCAAAAGTTTTTAGATGATATGATGGAAAAAGTGTAATATGCCTTTATAATAAACATAAGATTTTTTATAAGCATTATGTAATAAAATAAATAAGTAACAACCATGAAAAAAATAGTAAAACTAAGAAATCCTGTTTAGTTGCTGTAGAAAACTATTTTGATGCAGAAACAGTCAAAAAATGGAAAATGTAGCAAAGTAATCTGTATACACTCCCCTGTCAGTTGCCAATATTTTAATTTCAAGAAACAGTGAAAAATTTGTACAATTCTGTATCAAGTTCAAAACTTTTTGGTTGAAATTGTTTATGGAAGCTATAAAGAGAATACCAAAGTGTATAGTTATTATTTGTTTTAAATTCTTAACTTATGATCATGTTAACATAAAAATGTACTTACTGGATGCTGCAAAGTGTATCCTTCTACAATTTGCTCCTTTCTATATCTGTTAATAACAGCATCTAAACATTCAAATATTCTACCACCCATGAGATATCTCACTCCTTTTTTTTCTATTCGGAATCGTTGAATTTGGTTATTAATATGGAAAAACAATGAGTAGTCTCCTGGAGAATTATCACTAGGTCGAACTAAGAAGCTGCCAGGGCCGGCTGTTTCAAAATAATCACAATATTAAATTCAAACAGTTACAAATTTTATGAATTCACTTACCTTTAACTAACAAATCTACCGCTTCATTTTTTGTGCAACTTGGATGAAACCATGGAAATACTGTATTGGGATCTATACTATCATCTAAATCTTCTACTAGTTCTCTAAATATCATTCCTTGTTCACCCGTTCGATGAGCTGTCACCCATAACCAACCATTTCCCATGTCATTGTGAACAAAAAATATGTCACCTTTTTTGAAAGTCAGTTCATCAGTGTCTGGCATTTTTGTGTATGGCAATATAGCAACAACTCTCTGCAACATATAAAAGTGAAATTATTTAAAACTAAATGAATGGTTAGATATTTTTTATAGTTCATTCACGATAAGTTTGCAATTTTGACATTTGTAGTAACAATTGCAGCCACTGAACAAAATCTAAATATCCAAAGTGTAAATGGAATAATCAATCATATAAAGGGGGAAGTTACGGTCCAAAAGTTGGCTGCCGTGTCCGGGGGTTGCCAGACTTATGTTGTCAAAATCAGACAAGTTTATCATAATTTCTTGTGTTGGATTGTCATTTCCATTCGCATTTTACAGTTTGTTATTTACTGTGTAAAATATAATCTGTTATTTTCATAATTATTTAAAAGAGAGTATCGAACACTGCATCGCAATGCAGAAGTCTCTATTAAGTGGTTGCAAGGAGATGGTAGCATCCCTAATATCATATTTTGGAAGAGAACGAGATAACGGTGGACCGCTAATTCCTATTACTTCTGTGAGAGATGTAAGTTTTTAAAAAATACATTGTTACTTAATACTGCAATAACTATGCAATTGCATGAAGATAACATTTTTCAGTTAAACTTAGGGTTTCAAACTTGGACCTCTTGAAATTTATGTATTTACTCATCAAAATTTTATAATTTTTGCTCTTATTTTTGAGTTGAATGTAATCTTATACAATAAACAACTTTTCAACAAAATTTTATGCCAACAGCTGGAAAAAAATTACAACGTGGCAACGATGTAAAACATCTGTCATGTTTTGTTATTGCAAACTTATCGTAAATGAACTATAGTGCTTTTATACAGAATAACCACACTATTTACAACTAGTACTGTAATTGGAAGTTGAAAACTTCTGGATTGATTCCTTTGAAGGACTTTTCACATCCCTCAAATATTGTTACCAAACAAGTGTTAAGACATGTCCACAGAACTTTGTTACCTGAAGAAGATATTTGTCTATATGAAACATCAGAGCATATATTATGTCTCTGCCTCTGCTCTGTGTAAGATTGAATGAGTTTTCTGATAGTTTTGGCACTCAGATCTGAACTATCATCCACCAAATAACTTAATCTGTGGGCTGTTCCAACTGACTTCATACAAACTATACCATTATATTGTAAAATACATATTATTATAACATTTGCTTGAGGTTATTAAAAAGCTCAGCTTCTTCAATACTTCTTGATATGGTGCTACAAGCTATTGAACTGACTAGTTAGTGTCCCTTGAAACTTTGAAATGTATCATTTTATTAAAATAGAAATTGAATTATAAGCTTTCTACAACATTTTAATGAATAAATATTTTAATTAACCTGATATTATAATAAAATTCAAAACAATTTAAAAATATTTGGGAGCTCATATGAATAATCCTGAAAATATTTATAAATCCATTATGATTAAGAATCTGAGACTGTCAATATAAATGTATAGATTGAGAAATAAATGAATCATCATCTGATAATCATAACAGTTCATTGCACTTTCTCAATATTTATTCAATAGTTTTAGTAATTAAAAAATAATGTAGAAAATTAAATAACATTACCTTTTTGTCATTAACTGGTTCTGGGGGTGGAACAGGATGTACCAGTCTTTCCCTTTTCAGTAAATCACTACACTCTTTATAATATCCTACTAAATCATTCAAAGAAACAAATTGTCTACCTCCTATATAAAAATCTCCACATACAGCAGTAATTCTAAAATGATTCATTCCTGTTCGTCCCAAGTAGGATAATACATAGCTTCCAGGTTTTCTATCACTTTCCCTTACTAAGTAAGCCCCTAGTTTATTGCATTCCCAAAGTCTTTCTTCAGCTTGATACCTATCCAGACGTCCATGATACCACTGGGTTTCAGGGGGAGCATAGTGAGCGCTATCACCTAAATCGGGTTCTTCTTGTTCAGGTTTGATGGCCCCCTGGGTTTCTTGTTCATTTCCATCTTCACTTCCTGTGCTAGGAGAACCTAATTTATCCTTGTGTACACCGTGATTATGTCCACTACCGGTACGTATTAGATCAGCCATTTTTAGTATAGATCGATCACTGGCACATTACAAACGTCGTGTTAACAATAAGTTGTTTAAATACCTTTAACACTCTAATTGACTCAAAATTGTTTTTCAGACATTGTTTTATATTCAGATTCAGTCTGTATTGACGTTTCGTGAGTTGACAAAACATTGACAAGTTCATTTTGACATTGACGTATACGCAAATATATTCTTCTTTTTTTAAAATGTATGCTTCTTTAAGAATATACAACCACTAATTTACTTGTTACTTTCACCATTGTCTATAAAATCATTTTATAGGCAATGTTTTCACTCATTTTATTTTTATCTCTGCTTCTAACCACATTAACTTTCATCCCTTTTTGAAATATACGAGACCAATAATTTCCATTTGGTCAGAACAAACCATCACATGTGCTTCTAGGTGCCTCTCAACTACCTACAACCAGTACAACCTGTGTAGATCTATTATGTATGCCCTAATATTTAAGTTCAGAAAGACTGCTGTATTTTGGGTTAACTAATTGACATTGAAATCGTATCGTATACAGTTTTTGATATGCTTTTGTAAATAATTTTTCGGATATCCTTCTTTTTCTCACCTAGTTGGAGTTTAGAGTTGTTTCTCAAAGACCTACAACCATAGGTAACCTAAAACACTATCGGTCTTATTAATAAACACGGAGTAACCTGAGACTAACTTTATTCCAAGCTAAAACCATCAGTTTGACAGATACGCTATTAATATAGTAGTTTACCTAACTAGTGCGGAAAGTGATACTTTTCCGCACGCTATTGCAGATGGCCGAACGACGCTTTAGCGGAGTTCGGCCAGCAATCGCGTGCGGAAAAGTCACTTAACGCACGTGTTAGGTACACTATTTTTTCTACTATCATGCGGAAAGAACCCAAAAGTAATCATAAATCAACATTTCTCATTATATATATATCAACAAATTAATTATTATTATTTGACATTCATTTGATGAGGCTTACACCAGGGCCATCAAAAAATTATTGAAAAATAAGTTTTTTTTTTATTAAAAATTATAGCAGCATTATAATAAATTTATTAATTTTTCAGTCATTTGGTAAACTTGGATATACAAAATACATATTTTGAATATTCAAATGTCAGTATATTCCTCAAATGTCAATAAATTTACTTTCCGCACTAGTGCGGAAAAGTGACTCTTTCCGCACGCTTTTTAGCGCGGAAAAGATTCACTTTCCGCACGTTAGTAGAAAAAACTCATATTAGACAAGGAATAGGCTACTCCGAGGTTAGTCTGGGACTAACTTTGGTAATAATTTTAATCCAAGGAAATAGGTAGTTTAAGCTCGGAATAACCTTCGAATAAATATAACCTTAGTTTTGTTGAACTGTCAATTGTGGTATTATGTCATATCCTAATTCGAAATTTAGTTTGTCGTTTTTGCATTATTAGTTCGTATTATTACTCAGTTTATTTTTATCAATTATGTATATTTATTAAGTATTTGCTTTGGTTCAGTGAGTGGTAATTATTTTGCGATGGAAGAAAGGGATTATTATTTGGAAGATTTGAGAAAGATGGAAGAATTGGAAGAAGCAGAAAATATTCGTTAGATCAGAAAAATTAAATTTTATAAAATTCGGGCTAATTCCTTAAAAACATTGTTGGAAGAGGAATTGAAAGCTATAAAATTAAAAATGAAATTTTTATCAGTTTTTATTCAATTTTTCCTTTTCTTTTTGTTGCAAAAATGTTTCATGTTCTTTGCGTGGTATAGTAATCTGGAGTTTCTCCTCAACACGCCTTTTTTTGATTCTTTCAATTTGAGTGAGAGTGAGTTTTTCAACAGAACTACTAAATATATATAACTAGGTATTAACAATGAAAAAACGTGAAGAAAATCCGGAAATACTACTTTTAACACAAAATACAAACTGAGAGATAATTATGAGGTAACTATTTTTGAAATGAATGAACAGAGCACTGACACATGTCACAATAAAAAACAGAACAGATGTCACCATAACGTCACTTTATTGGTCAATTCCTACCATAAAACTGCGAATCTCCCTTAAGTCATGTCAAAACCCAGTAATAAGGAAAGAGTAACTATTACCTCCTTAGTCAGAGTTTATTAATAGCAATTGTATCACTTCTTTAAACCTACGCTAGTCTCAGAGTAACTAGTCTCTGACTAATCTAGGAGTAAGGGCGGAGTAAGAGATTTTTATTAATAAGACAGTTAAAGTTTATATCCTTTATCTATGCCTAAAACTTCACGTGCGGTTTGGATGACGTCACAATGTCCAGAGTTTGTTCAGTAAAAATATTCTTACTGCATGGAACGGAAATACCATGAAATTCATCTTATAAGTATTGATTGATGATTGTCTATCTGGATGTGAGATACTATTAAAAGTGCTCAGGACAATTGGTTTTTTCTACTTCTATATACTCTTATTTAAATAATGAATTTATATGGAAAATATCTGAAAGCACTGAATTATTTAAATAAAACGCATAGATACTTTAAATAATAATTTATGGCAGTTTTATTATACATATTTTGGTATAAAAGTTTTTCAAAAACATTTACATGGTTAATATAAACGTAATAAACAAATTATACAATATCTTTTTCTTTGTGTAATAATATATATAAATAACATATATACAGAAAACATTTATGACCAGAAAAACTCACAAATAAACGAAATAATTCGAAAAATAGAGAACAATTAATATAATTATGTCAAAACAATCACGAGGAATATTTCAATTTTTAAGCAATTTATACTTTTCACATACTCAGCGGCTGTAATATAGGGTGTCCCATAATAAGAGTCAATTTTAATTACAAATATAAACTAGTCATATCAGTTGTGTTCAATCTTAAGAACCAAATCGTCAGATAAAAATTCGGAAATGACAAAATGACAAAAACATTTGACACCCACTGCAATTATTTTCCCATGTTTGTTTTGATTTTTTTATTAATATTTTACAGTTAATTTTGAAGCTTATATTTTTTTAAATAGAAATTTTTGAAAATTCTGATTTTACAAATGGTTTTCTATATTCGAAAAATGATCCTGTTTGTTCAGGAAGTTTAACAAATAAAAAAAACTTCAAAAATTCCTTACTTTTAGCAGAAACTTTTTCATATTTGAAATAATCTCAACTAAATTTTCTAAATATTGAATTTTACGTTAATTTTTTATACAATAGTTTTAAGCAAAACCAGAATTTTCTAAAAATCTAATAATAATTAACAAAAATGGAAAGTATAAGACAGACAAAGAAGATACCTATATTGCAAAAAAAAAATTCCAAACTACAAACACTGAGAAATTTAATTTGTTAAGCGCCGTATAAAAATCAGTGTATATTTCATAAAATAAATATTGGGCTTTAACACTATGTTACAATGAACAATTTGAAGCACTTATGTTATAGTCAAGTTACACTTTAGGGATAAGATTTTCTTGTTTTGTTAGTTAAGAAACTGTACCACTTTTTTATTCAAACTCATTCCATTAAACAAAAAAGTCGATAGGACTCAATTTTTGAATTATGGGAATTCTCTCAATTTTATTATCAATTAAATTTTCTGAAAAGAAATACGGTGGCTTCGACATGTGTAAACAAAAGGAACCAGTAAAACAAATTTGAATATGTAGCTGAAAATCTACAATACATCTAGAGAAAGATCTATAATCGGATGAAATTAGATAGAAAAAGAAGAATAAGACACAGAAGAGGCAATCGGATATATAAAAATGGAGAATGGAAAGTAGTTTCTCAAAATTGAGACACAATAAGAGGGATGCTAAAAGGATTGGTTCATCATATCAACGGTATTAGAAAAGTTCATTATCGTTTTTTATAAGGATGATAATGATCGAAAAGTTTTTCTCCAAATGATTTCAAAAATTGCTGCCTCCTCTGTGTGTCCAATACAACATAATATAGAATTAATTTCAATAATTGATGTGAGGTTAGAAATCAATCTATTTAGCTCCTAAAAGAAAGCTTATAATAACCAATAAATACAGGGTGTAACAAAAGGTCAGGTCATAAATCATACCACATATTGTGGGGCTAAAAATAACTCGATCCAACCCAAGTTACCCTAGTACAAATGTGCATGCGAAAAAAGGAATCCTTGAGGCTGCAATTAGATATTGTCAGAAGCCATTGCTTTTCCGGAATATTCGGTTTTCGTTAGTTAAACGGTGCCGGCTGTGTATTCAAGAAAATGGGTGCCATTTCGAACATCTAATAAAAACTACACATTTGTAAATAAATAAGATTCAATCAAAAATTTGGGACCCTCGAAAAACTAAAAAATTAATTGACTTTGATTTTTGTTACTCGAAATTTTTGAAGCATAATGAAAAATAGGCCGTATCTCGATAAAAACTGATAATTGTAAAAAGTACTAGGAGGCCAAAAAGTTTCAAAAATAATGTGTTTGAATAATGTTGCCACAATAAGCATTAAATTGTAACGTACAACGTACACAAAAATTGGGGGGGGGTTTAGGGGATCTCAACTCCCATAAATTTTTAACGAGGTGCAATAATTCCTTAATTTTTTTTAAGATGCTCTAATCATAAGAAAGCCACTTGTCAACTTTCATTATAATATGTCGAACAACTGTCGAAATATTTGAAAAAATCAATTTTCATTTGGTAACTTTTCGAAGGGTTGTGACTTTATTCGCATGCACATTTGTACTAAGGTAACTTGGGTTGGATCGAGTTATTTTTAGCCCCAGAATATGTGGTATTATTTATGACCTCCCTTTTTGTTATACCCTGTATAGTAATAATATAAGTGATTTTTCCTTAGAACAAAATGGCACAGTTTCCTTCAAACCTAACAAACGGTGACACATGATCGATTAAAATTGCTTTAAAACATATTTTTCTGAACAAAATATCTCTCCCAGCACACCATCAAATGTCAACCTCTGTACCAATAAAGTTACTCTTCTATCCTATGACACACTTTCCGTACCCAAATTACTAGCGTGTGTCAAATTTGAATCTAGACTGTTACAGTCCGAGTCGTTTGAATGTGGACTAGAATAATTCGCAGCTTCTTGTAACCTCATCAACATATTCAATAGGGGATCTCCTTCATTTTCGGACTGAGCCGACGGTCCTACTTCGAGTCCTACGTCTTTGGCAGAAATAGTAGTGAGCCCTTGAGGCGGGGAACCTGGCCAAGGATAAGTTTCAAGAACGAATTGGGTAGGATCCGTCCATGGAGCACGACGACCATAGAGCTGAAGACCTTCGCGAGCTGCTTCGCGAAGATAAGGGGATAGGGAGTAATTCCAGACGTCCGCGAACCACGCTCGGGCTGCGTCTAGTTCAAGGGGACAGCCTATAAGATAAATTGATTATTAGTTGTTGAATATTTGTGTTTCAAATCAATTAACCGACTATTCCTTTTGTTTACTTACTCAAAAACAGTCTAGGTCCAATAGCAACATCTCCACTACTATGCGTTTCTAGAAAAGCGTTTAAATGTTGCCACACCCTCGGTAACCACCCTAGAATAGCAGCTAATTCCGGCTGTGGTCCTTGTTCTAGTTCTAAACCAGCTAACCGCCTTCTTAATACTCTTCCTAGAAGACCTCGAGCTGGTTCCATATGTGGCGCTACTAGTACCCATCGGAATCCGTGTTGAAGTTGTAGACTAGTAGCAGAGCAAGCGCTTTGTGCCATCGTTCCTAAAAGACAGGGAAGATTGCGGGGCAAGGAGCCCAAAGCGTCCGCAAGGGTTCCGGCCTTATGAAGATTATCTAGGACAACCACGCAGGGTAGTACGCTGTTGTCACCGGCCGCGGCTTGTTCGCTGAGGTGGTTAAGGTATTGGCGCAATTCCTTACCAGATTTATTGTCAACACTGTAAATAAATTGTTTATTAATTAATTATGCTGTTTCATGTATAGAAACAACTCATTTTCAAGTTTTGGCATGAGGTTAGCTCAGGCGTACACGAGTTCGAGATTTGCTACTGGCAGTAAGCGGATTACAAATGCCGGTTTCAACTGTAGCTCTAAACAATAACTTACTTAAACGTAGCCACTGCTTCGGCGGGATCTCTTCCGAGACTCTGTGCGTGAAATTCTGCTAGTCTAGTAGCCAGATGGGTTTTCCCCGTACCAGGTGCACCGCATAGCACCAATCTTCTATGTTCAGCTAATAATGAAACTAATCTTTGAGCTACTCCTTTCGGAATTAAGGCTTCGAAGGCTAAGGCTGCTACTGGTTGTAATACGACGTGCAAAGTTCCTACTCTTCCCACCGCATATCCGACGGGAAGTAGATCTGGTGGACCGGAATCGGGTTTACGCTCTGCTTCTCCTAGTTTATAACTAGCTATGGCGTCACTACCTGAAAATTAATACAAAAAAATATACTTTTGTCCAAAATCACTTCAGTCACTTGTAACTTACCTAAACCAAGTCCACCTCCTGGATCTAACCTAGCAACATATTGTTTGAAGGCACGTCTCACAGAGTTGTCGAGTTGTGCCCAAGATGTCGAAGCACCGATATTCGTATGTGCTATCGATATTTCTGTATTGGCGTTATCACTTAAACCATCATACCCGTAATGCTCAGCGTAATATCTTAAAAAGAAAAGTTACCATTAAATTTATGTCCTAATTTTTTTGCTATTCTCAGAAAAGTTACCATTAAATTTATGTCCTAATTTTTTTGCTATTCTCGTCCAACCACCGCACTGACTTTCCCAATGTTGATAGTTGGTGGTGGTGGGCAAAATCAACTTTTGGAGCGTAAATCTTGAAATTTAGAATAAAATTTTAGCTGAATTCTTAACGCATCGGAGGCCACTAATTCTATGAACTTTTGGCAAGTCACCATTTCTGTTATTCTGTCACTAGTCACGTCAAATGTCAGATATATTTATTTTTATTAGGTGCTTTCGATTATTTACCTTTGGCTGCTAGTAGCAGCTCGTAGTGACTGAATTCCGTTCGTTTATTACCGGGCGTGACGCCTAGTCTTACCTTCCCCTTGCCCCTCAAGCACATACCGAAAAGTCCACGGACATTAAATATTTGACGTTTGTCCGGTTTGACGTTTATTTAAAGGTTAAGATTGTGCCGATTACGATTTAATACTATTCAAACCTCACTAAAAATACCTAAATATGCAAAATTTTATTATTAAGAACATTATAATTTAAAACTGTTCTTCTAACAACACAGGAAATTCATTGGCATTGGCACATGTCAGGTGGTTTTGAGGATCCTAAAAAATCGTGTTCGATTTGCTCAAAAGTCGTGACGACTGAGGCGTCACGCACAAGTGCTTGAAGCCCAAATAAACGAAAGCAACAATTGATAGTTAGTTTCCCACTGACATCTGACATAACTAGTGACAGATAACAGAAATGAAATGGTGACTAGAATTATTGGCCTCCGATGCAGTAAGAATCAAGCGAAAATGCTACTTCAAATTTCAAGATTTATGCTCCGGGGGTGTATACATTGTTTCAATAAAGCAATGTAGATGTTTGCAATAATAAAAAACCTGCGAAAATCTCATGATTTGAATGGCAGACATTAACTGTCATTTTTTTTTATAAAAAAACACTTTTTGTGGCCACACTGACCTTAAACTGAACTCCTTTATTATGCTATGACGTTCTTACTTTGAGAGAAGTTAGCTACATATTGGTTGACATAGAACCGCAATTCTGTCGTTTTCTTTTTTTACAATCGTAATGAATTATAGGTTATGTTTATGTTGTACTGCGCGAATGACTTGGGACTTGTTTAAATTTACTTCCGATTTATATTGTTCTTACGGCTATTAGATTATTTTATAAACTTATTGAACTAAACTCGAACAAATTTAACAAAAAACGTTTTGAACAAATATTTTTTCTTTTTACAATCGACAAAAATGATTTGCAAAATGGTCAACAGAAGATGCATTCTGCATTCTATGAAAAGGTCGTGGAAAGCACTGACAGCCGGTGTAAAGGTGCACAACAAAACTTACTTTTCAAAACTTTGTGGCTGTCCCAAATAAACCGAAATCGCGATTCGTTTGCCATCGGTTTCGACTTCTGGTGTAGGATCTTCGGTAGGAATGAGGTCACTTAAGGCGTCAATGCTATTACTGCTTCTAGTATCTGCCAAATCTGATGGTAAATTCGTCGTACCGGTTACCATTCTTTGTAGACGTTCGTTATTCTGTTTAAGGCTTAGCATTTCACTCTAAAACAAACAAAAAATTGTAATTCACTATACAGAACTTGATTTTCATTGTAATTGAAATAATATCGAGCTTTAAAAGGCGCTTACTCTCATTTTCATGACGGTGTCTTTTAAGCTCTCCAACTGATGAGCAGAACTCAAGGCTTCTAATCGAATGTCCGTCAAAACCAAATCCTTTTCCCGAAGTTGTTTCTGAAGTTCTACCACTTCCAAACCGGGATCTGTAGTCGGAACCGGCGGTGGACTGTGCTCTCTCTCCTCCGCGGTGTCGTTTTGACATTGTACTTTGGTGACTTTGGCATTTCTCGAAAAGGCTTTGGTGAATGAGCTTCTTAACCAACCTTTTTTCTTCTTTTTATCGTGTTTGTCCAAACTACAAGCAGAAGAAAGACTAGATACACTATCTGAAGAAGGCTGCCTGGCTAGGCCGGAACCTATGCCGGCTTGGATGGATTGGGCACGAAGAGCATCCATAGCTTGACGAAGCTCTTGAAGCTCTGCTTCCTGAAATGAATAAAGAATGTTTAAATTTATATGTTCAACTTATATAGGACAATATTTTAAAGTATAGCATTGACTAATAAAAAGGTTAAGAAGGAGTATTCCAGAGAGAATTGTGAAGACCTGTCAATCTACTTCGAGATAACTTTGACCTCTCCTCCCCTATAGTCACCTTTCCCAATTTTTTAAATGAAACACCCTATACATTGCTCGATTCTCCTCTACAAGAGGTACCGCCGGTCAGAGGCTTAGAGTCCTTGGCACCTCAACCTTAGGCTTTTTGTGCTCTTAGTTGTGTAAAGAGACCAGTAGCCCCAATCAGGCTTAACAGGTGCTTCTTGGAGAAATCATCCCTTGAGAGCTTTAGTCGTAGGTGCTCAAATTGACTTCTAGAGAAAGTACTCTGGTATAAAATGAAAGCTACAATAGATTTGCAAATGTCCTAAAAGTACATGAGCTTCATATTAATCTTCATGATACTCTGTAGTCCAACATAAAAAGTTCATTTAACAACAAATCACTGAAATGAAATTAAAATTGAATTTTTACCTTTTTCTCCGAGGTGGCAGTCAAATGCTGAAGTCTCTGAGTCATCGAAGTAAGGCTCTGCTCGAACGCCGATACCACATGAGCCTGAAACAATGAAAATTATAAAATTAGTTGCAATTTCATATATAGTTTGACAAGCTACGCGACATCGGTAAGAGGCGAGGAAATATGACGCATATCTGTCATAAACGTACAAATGGCGTACGGTACCTATTTTACCAAGTAAAATTGAAAATACAAAGGTCACGACAATACCAACGCCACTGGATAAATCAATATCAGTCAATTGAGAACAGCTTTTCTTTTCAGCCTTTTTCCTGGTACTTTACAGTCATCACTGAAATGTCTAAGACAAACACGGGAATTTTGGTATATTTGTTTTGAAGGCATGCAGTGTAACTTCACATTATTAATATTTCTCAGCCAGGAGTCAAATACTTTAGGTTCGCGTTTTGGAAACCGATGTTAAGCACTCGTTTTGTCTAAGCAAAACGGAACACAACAAATACGTAACATCAAATTCAATATAGAATCCTGTTTGGAAAGTAGACAAAGATAACATTAATACCTTTCAGAGTTTAGCTCCGCAACATAACTTAAAGGGGATACACGATTAGATAGCTGCACTAAAAGAATTGCGTCAACTATACTTTAGACTATAGCTAATACATTTTTTTCAAATCAAAACCATCCTGACACTATCCTCGTTCTGTTTCGACTATTTTAGCTGCTAATGAATTTTGAATATGTATTCAATTACCTTAACATGTCTCATAGATACGTCCTATTAGTATTAACTATTGTCTAACCCACACAATTCTTAATCTAGTTTTTTTAATATTGTTGTTGTTGTTTATGATTACACAATCCAAAAAATGTTCACAATATTGTTATTCATTAGTTACGATGATCGAATAGATAAATATGCCTAGTCATTAGAAATTTAAATTTGGTTTGGCCGAAATATTTCTAGTAGCTAACAAGATTTTTGATATAGTAAAATTAAGACCTTGCTGGACCATGGCTGTAAGTGATTTTTAAATGTTTTTTTATTTTTTAAATGGATAGGGACACCGGTCAACGAAAAAAATATGTTTTTCAAATTTCAAATTTCAAAGTGACAATAAGAAGCAATTTTCCGGTATTTTGCATCCTCAAGCAAAAAAAAATGGTACTTAATCTGATAGATTATTTCGAGAATGAATGAAAAAGTGGAAATTCGTCAACCAGTGAGCAGGAAACATTAACAATCATTCTTTTCTTCGGGTATATTTGTAATCTCACATTTTGGTAACTTCTGTGTCTTCTGATTTGATACATATGGTTAGTGACCTTTGAACCCGCATGATAGGAGCGCTTTTGACTATATACCAAGTTTTTGATACACAAAACTTATGTGAGAGAAAGGGCTTGAACTATCAATACTTGATTGTAAAACTTGATTCCTTAAATGTAAATTCTTATAGGTACATGTATATCAGTGTTCATATTATACAGAAGATTTGTAACTTTGTTTTTCGTCGGTATTCTCAAGCAGCTTTATCGTTCACATATTTTTAATGGAAAACCCTGTATATTATACAAAAAATTAACATTTAAAATGTTTCTTTGTTTATTTGCCTTTTAGAAAATAGTAGCTATTTGTATATTAAGAGCTGAAAATAATTCTTTGCCGCTTACGGAGCGTGGTAATTTATCGGAAGCGGCAAGATCTTTCTGCCCGAATTTCACATAAGATCTCTTCCACGATCTCACTGTATTAAAGATAATCTTATTAGAACAGAATACATAACACTAGAAACTACCGTCATCGCGTACCATGGGCGTACGTAAATTTTCTTGAATGGGAATTAATTATTTGTAAAAAATTCAATTTACCGCGATCGACAATTAATTCATTTTTGAAACTTTCTTTATGATGAAATTTTTGTGTGGATCTAGTAGTCCAGTAACTGAACAACTGAAAATATCGAAAGCTCCTGGAAAGTCGCTGAAGACTTCACTTTGGGCTCAATTTGTAGATCACGGCAGGTGTTTTTAAACGAGAAAAAACGAGTTTCTCGCTAATATCTGGCATTTTTCGATGATTCAAAGTTCATGACAATGGTAAGACCCGTAGCTATCATTCCATGTGACTTGCAGCTCGTTCGTATTGACAAAAATATTTAAAAAAGCGGTCAAAGTTTTTTTCCACAAGATTTTGAGACTATTCCATTAATTTGTTCATATATTTTTTTAAATAGTCTTTTATCCTAATTTTTTTTATAATGGAACCCTAGGAGGTCTTGAATGATCTCATAAATTATTTTTTTATATCTTTCTTGCGTTTTGATGAAGAATTGATTTGTTTATTTATTCGTTCAAAAAAAGTCCGGTTTTTACCGGTGTGATGAATTTCCTTGATTTTTGGAAAACGATTGGATTTTATTAAAAATCAAAAAGTATATTCGAAAACTAGACACTCTAAGCTTTAAGATGATGTGCATTGAAGAGCAATATATAGGATGATACATTTTTAAATCGCGCTTGTTCCACAGATTGTACAGAACTCCGAAAACGGCTGAAAAATGTAAATAGACAAATCAATTTTTTATCAAAACGCAAGAAATATATTGAAAAAAAATTTCTGAGATCATCCAAGACCTCATAAGGTTCCATTATAAAAAAAATTAGGATAAAAGACTATTTAAAAAAATATATGAACAAATTAATGAAATAGTCTCGCTTTTTTAAATATTTTTGTCAAGTACGAACGAGCTGCAAATCACATGGAATGATAGAGCTACGGGTCTTCCCATTGCGATGAACTTTAACTTTGAATCATCGGAAAATGTCAATTTTCTGCCGAGTTATGGAACAATTCGTCCGCCCGCTTACAAGTTAATGCATAGACAGCAGAATTCCTACAGGCAGAGCAGCAGCTGAAATGAGGAGACTTTAGGTCTCATTATCTCGATAACTATGGAATTTTTGAAAAAAAGGATTGGGATCATTTCTGTAGATAATAAGACGATCTTCATTTTTTATCCGAAGAAAAATTCTCTAATTCGCATATTTAGCCAGATATTAGCGAGAAGCCCGTTTTCCAGGGTGTAGGGGGCTATTCCCCCCCCCCTTCCGTAAACTCAATCGCGTTGTTTTTTCTCGTTTAAAAACACCTGCCGTGACCTTCAAATTGAGCCCAAAGTGGAGTCAGGGACTTTTAAGGAGCTTTGTCCATTCATTTACTGGACTATTATGTATTTCTGAAAATTCCTAAACCATCGTTGATTGTCAACAATTTCCTTTTCCATAGGCGTACAATGGAGTTTTTCATGAGGGTTTATTTCATATTTCATATTTGTGAGCATTACCATAAACAGGAATTTTTTTCGTAAATGATTTCAAAGCGTAAACAATAATAAACAAAATTACCTCTACGGTCATCTATTTGCGAATATAATTTAATTCTCATCACTATCATACATATTCTTTTATTTCCAAGTCTACAACCATAAATAATAATAAACAAACATAAAATTAAATAGGTCTGAAATTAAATAAAGAAAAGATAAGTGCCTCAATGTGCACAAAAGCATTTATAGAATTCGTTGACCCTATGAAAATAATTTGAATTTAGCTCGTTTAATAGTAAGTTACAGGGTCCTGACACAGGGTTGTATTTCCTTTTTTAAATAGTAGTATGTATTTATTTGAAGAGTATGCACAATATTCTTACAACGAACAACGCACAAAATCGTGCAATGTTGAAAACAGGTATATTGAAAAATTCTTAGCCTACTATAGAACCAAACAAAATTTCAAAGTCAAAACATTTTATTACTCAACATATTCTCCTCTTAGGGCGGGTATTATAAACATGTCTTGAAGTTATCTTTGAATTCAACAGTCAAGTTAACTTTAGGTTTTAAAATGTGAGTTTTATAAAACTTTCATTTCCAAAAAAAAGGAGAGAAATAAAAAGAAGAATAGCCTGGAACATAAAGAAATATTCTCTATGGCCCAAAGTTTTGGCATTTTGACTTCAGTTTTATGGTCTAGTTTTGATATGTCTGTTTGGTGTATTTGTTATTTCGTTCCCAGTGTGGAATTTTTATTTCATTTGTTCCTGTCTGAATGGATAGACGAGCCATAAACTTTTCCAATGAGGAAATTGAATCTTTTCTATCATTATTCATAGCATCTTCTTCATCGTCGGTTGAAAGTTCCTCAAAAATATCTTGGATATCGTTTGATAACATTCCAAAATTCAAAGAAAACAAAGTAAAAGCAATCAAAATATTCAAAATATAATTAATTAAGGTTATAAATACCAAATTGTTGACAGAACCGATAGAACAGAGCAACTATCAAATCACGAAAACGTGGTTTTTCCATAAAGTTAACTTTAATCGATACCTCTTCCACCCGACAAAGTTAACTCTGCCATTTTGAAGTTAACTATAACATGTGACGTCATTCTACAAGTTAACTTTTAGTTATATGTCAAAATAGTTTTATAATACCCACCCTTAATTGGATACATTTATTACAGCGACCCTGCAACGTCTCTAGACCTTTCAAAAAAAATTTTTCTTGCTCTGCAAACCAGACCTCCACAGCTTTTATTACCTCCTCGTTGGAAGAAAATTTACGACCCTTTAAACTTTTTTTCAGTTGAGGAAAGAGATGATAGTCGGACGGAGCCAAATCTGGTGAATAAGGGGGGTGTTCTAGTAATTCAAACCCTAAATCACGAATTTTTGCATGGCAACATGACATTTGTGTGCAGGGGCGTTGTGCTGCAAAAACAAAACACCTTTGGATAGCTTTCCGCGTCTTTTCTCTTCAATTTTTTCAGTGGTAAGTAATGTCGAATAGTAATCTCCGCTTATTGTTCTACCCTTATCCAAAAAATCAATCATAATTACTCCATGGCAATCCCAAAAAACTAAAGCAAGAACTCTTACAGCAGATTTTTGGACACGAAACTTCTTAGGTCTTGGAGAGGACGAAGGACATTGATCACCAAGGGTATTGAGCATATTTTCGTAAATCTGCTTACCTCTTAACTTTTTTAAATACAGGTACTCAATTTTTCGATTTTCACAATTTCGGTGGATCTTTTTTCTTTTAATTTATTGCGTAACTCTGGTTTACTTTCTTGACGTCCAACTTTACACTGACACTTCTAATGAGTTATTGTTGCTATTGTTTATGCATGGAACTGGTCTAGGCTAACTAGATATCAATACATCCTCGTACATTTCGTGCCGATCTGTAGGTGCTCAGTTCTACGTTCACATGTCAACTTCAAATGATGGTTTGTCAACAAAAAGTGATTTGCCTTAGATTATATAAATTTGACAGATTGTATATTTCTTCCAATAAAAAGTTTGGGGATAAGAAGGAAACATTTTTAGAATATATATAGGGTGTACCAACCTTACGACAAACTATGGGTTATTTCTATTATGTTAACGGTGAACACTTTGAACCTTCAGTTTAATATTACGGTTAGGATTATACGTTTGGTAGCTAGTTTTGTTTAGAATGAATTATTCATTAAAATTTATCATTAATTAGGATTTTTTGTTACATACAACGTTTATTGCTTTCACATAATATGTCAATAATAATAGTTTACAATAAATATTACAAAATAACTCTGGTTTTATAAACTTTGGGTATATGGAATGCTTGACAAAAATCAAAGTTACATAATCGAAGATTCTATTTTTGCTATAAAATACAGGGTCTTCCATTTAAAAGAAGAAAGAAAATGACAGGTTCGAGTTTCCGTTCACCCTGTATATAAGAAAGAATATAATTAAGATTTAATGGGATACGGAGATATTGCATCATGTTACGAAAATCTGTTTGCCAAAATACATTTTTTTCTTCAACGTACAACAAGCTACAGAGCGTTGATTTACCTACGATTTTCACATAAACGTGTCCATATCTTTTGAAGGTCTCTGTATAACGTGGCAAAACCACATATCAAAAGCTTCAAAAAAATGTAACCAATCCGAATTCGGTATAATATACAGTGATTACCATTTGAAAAATCATATGTTTGGTTTGTAACAGATTTATGCAGCACTCTGTATAGTTCGATATAATTTCAAAACATGGACCTTCAGCACATCTACTATTTTTGTTATTAACATTTTTTGATATCTCGTAAAATAACCCATATACCGAAGTTTGTCGTAAGATTGGTACACCCTGTATGTAAATTGAACGAATCTAAATTATCGACTTTGGTAAATACATTGAACGAATTTTTCAACCAACATATACTTATCAATATAATTCATAAATTTTTCAAAATGAAATAGCGCAATGCGACTATAGCGAATAACATTTTTATTAAACCAGGAACCCTGTATATAACCTCTGAACATCTTGAAGCCTTGTGTCTCGTTCTCATTAAAAAGAGACACGTTACTACTACTACTCATGTTATTTCAACATTAATATATTTCACACTGACTAAACCATTCTAATGAACAACGCAAGTATAATACACCAAACAAGTTAGTGACACACAAATTCAAATATTGAAAAAAAATTAATAGTTACTACTCGTACGCCTATGTACTTTATTGAAATAACAAGTTGAATTTTGATGACAGATCAATTGATTAGATATACTCTTTGAATCTGTGTATCTATGACGTATAAAAAAATTGATTGATTCATTGCGGAATTAAGTAAAAGATAATATTATTTACAGTGGGATTTTTTATTTCAAGGTTTGTTATTATTTGATAATTTGTTCTTAAACTAAACTAATGGTTCAAGTAAATATGTGAATATATATTATATAGGGAGGGTGTTTAAATACTTAAAAAATACTGTAAACTATAACTCAAAATTGATCCTATAGACTAGGAAGGGTTCGGACGTATGGTGACCACAGACTCGGTCATAGCATTGACCCTATTTTTTAATCAATGGTCATAGATAAAGGCTGGGGCAAACGAAAAGCTAAGGTTCAGTCATGAAAGCTATGAAGACAACTCCAACAGCCGGATTAGAAGTCTTGCTAAGTTACTACCACCTTTATCTCTATACAGGTTGGTCCTTAAGTAATTGTACATAGAAATACAGTACAATCTTCACTTTAAAATATGGCGATTTAAATTAACTAGCCTCAATAAAATGTTGATATTAAGAGAGATACAGGCACAGGGTGTTGAACATGGTATTTTCATTTTCGTTTTTCACATAACTTCAACGCTTTTTGACGTATATGCACAAAAATTTGATGTTGGGGGTTTTTTGATATGAGAATCATAATTTTGTACCTATTTCGATGGGATTTTAAGAGGGCGCCACATAGGCCACGTATGCGGCATAAATGTACGCAAAACTTCTTTGCCCTTTTTCATTAACGCTACTTTGTGAAAAATAATTAAAGCCACATCATTACAACAAAAAAAGGTATATGTATCTGTTAGTATCCCTTAACGGTTTCAGAAATAATCACATTTTGAAATTACGTTAAAAAGGAATAAAATCTTCTACTGAAAAAAGATGAATAATAAGTATTATTAAAGTTTCATGTAATGGGGTCTATTCTGTAACTAATTCTTTAAAATTAAGACGCCAGACGCCTATTTATTAAAAATAAGTTTTTAACAGGCCTTTAAAAATTTGTTGTTGAAATGCTATTCTGCATGTATATATTTTAGAGGACTCTTGAAAATTATATATTTTAAAGGATTCCTTTGAATATCTTCTGTAAGTTCCTTGTGGCATTACTTATTCTTTTTTCTTATTCTTTTGGGAATCAAACCACAATAATGTTTTTTATTTTTTATTTCGACGTTTCGGTAGCGTTCCAGCTACCGTTGTCAAGATTAACTAGCAATAAAATGAATAAAATAATTTTTGGTCCCTATCTGACACAACGAAAAAATGTGACAACTAGACAATCAATAATATTTTGAAGTTTAAGACTACAAAACTTTGTTGTCAAATTTTATTAAGGTCCATTCATAGTAGATCACACCTCTGGTAAAATGTGAAATAAAATATTTTATTTTATGACATTCTAACGATATGATAGTCTACTAGAAATGGAATCCAGTGAAGTGCACGTTCCAGGAACGGTTTTTTATTGGGATAGCGCTTTTTTTAGCTTATTTTGGAAATGTTGTTAATAAAACGCGTTTGTTGTTACTTTTTTGTGTATGATCATTTTTGTTTTCAAATATGTATAACTCAGTTTGGTGATTTTGTGTATTGAAGTGTGTATCGATTAACAACTAATTCAATGATAAATCATAAGAAAACCTGGATAAAAACTTATGATGCTATCCTGATAACGCAGGTAATTGATTATTGGAAATTTCTCTTTCTAACATTGGTAACCAAATTTGACTATATTCGGCTGAAATACTAGCTACACATTTATCTGCATTTAGTTGTATTAAAGCACTTTCTTTGATTTTTCGTCTTTTATTATTGGGCTCTTTCAATATTATTTTTGTCAAATCCCATTGAATTTTATGCCCCTCTTCCCAAGCATTTTTACAAATACCTGACTTAAAGAACTCCCTATCTTTGATGTATTTTTTATGTTCACTTATTCGGACTTTAAATGGTCTAGATGTTTCACCTAAATAGAATTTGTCGCATTCACAAGATATCTGATATATATGCAAGTTTTTGAAGATTGTTCTTCATTTTTTGGTTTCGTTTTTGTTAAAAAACATTATTGTGGTTTGATTCCCAAAAGAATAAGAAAAAAGATTCCTTTAAAATTTCGAGTAGAGTATCTGGCAACGAAGCTTTTGTCATTTAATAGCTAATCTTTAATAAAAAGAAGGGAGAGTTATTGAAGATAAAAGAAAAACATAATAATATGTATTTGATGGTAACCCACAAATCACTCCACATAAACTGTTTTTGGTTTCTTGCATGCAATTATTATAAGTTATACAGGGTGTTTTCGAATGACACTTACAACGTTTGCATAATATCCCATCTCTTGTAATTTGTTGGTTGCTTAGTGAAAAATTATGTTTGAATGGGATATAATTTAACTTTGTAATTATTTTATTTTTTATTGTCATCAATTCTTTTGTGAATAAAATCTCAAGTTTGGGAAAGTATATTCAGCAATCTCCTTCCAACGTTTTACATGCAAATTTGTTCCTGTTACATATTCTAACCACTAACCAAAATATTTTTTCAATTTCATTGGTAAAAATTGATCTTACAGACTTCATAAAAACATTAAATATTTTGAAAACTACAAATTTTTTGATATGTGAAGGTTATGCGTTCTTCACGTGGAAATCATTGAGAAATACACAATAAAATAAAAATAGCTTCATATGCCAGTGGCGTAAAAAATGGGAGGGAAAAGATAGTATACTCTTCCAAATGTACTCCACTGGATCAAGAATTGAAACATGTCTTCCATCAAAATATGCCATTTTGCATTTAAAAACCACATGCCAAATGTCGAATCAATTTATTCATCCATTTTAAAGTTATCAAATTAAAACATTTAAATTTTTATAACTGCAGCACCCAGTATATCAAAAAGTAAATAGTCTAGACCCCTTAATCCTTATATCACTTTGTCCAATTTTACGAGAGGTGAGAGGTACATGCAAACGTTTGAAGTGTCATTAGAAAATACCCTGTATTATAGTTATAATGTTATAAAAAATGTCAAGAGCGCCAAGAACGACTGAAAAACAATAAAGTTTTTTCACATTTTTCTTGACACTTCCATGGAAAAGAGAAATATTTTTAAATAAATTCGTAGGTATTTGAAAGGAATCACTCAAGTCCCTAAGTAATCTAAATTATGCTCAAGAATAATATATAAAGATTGTTATGTTAATTTAAATTATTTCAGATATAACCTAACAATGTTTCTTACTTCTTGTGGTTTGCAATTAATTCTTCAATCAAGACTTCACCAGAAACATCTACATATAATTGTTACCGTTATTATTTGAAGGCACACTTTAACATACCTTTAAAAATAATAGTTTTAACAGGCTATTTTAAAGGAATTCTTTAAAATTTTAAGGGAAATGTGGTTAGCGAATACCGATTTGATTTTAGCGCCGGTTAAATTTTTAACGGTCTCTCTCTTTTAGAGGAAGAGTTACAGAATAGGCCCCATATATTGTCGTTGGTAAGTAGAATGAATGCTTCCTAGTTATAAAGCGTTAGAATAATAATTATTATTCTGCGATATCTAAAGATGAATATAATGAGGAGAGGTGTATATCAAGAAACAATTAATAATTAATATAAAAAATTATTTATTCAAAAATCTGTACCCGTATGTAATTATAAACTATATAAATAAATAAATGAATAAATAAAGTGAAATCGTTAATGGTTTTTTGTTGGGAAGTTTAATTTGCTAAAATCAGATGTTGTACTCTTCAAATTTGATTTACTTCTCATATATGCTGGTAGTATTGTAATTTATTCTTGACGTTTACGACAGGTGGAAATAATTTGAAAAAAAAAAAACGTAGATTTTTATGCGAGATGTTCATCTGCCGTATAAAATTTTTTTACCATACACGAGGTACCCAAAGAAATGTAGATAAGTAGGTACGTAAATGTACAGAGTGTCTCTCTTAAAAACAAACATTTTCATAATAAAAATTCATAGGTCATCAACCTTCACTAGTTAACTCATAAAATTCCTTTGGGGCTTTGTTTAGAACATCCTACCGCACCTACCATGCATTAATCCAAACACAGAAGTAACATAAGACTATTTAATAGCAACCACACCCTCGCATAGGGGTGAAAGTACCCCTGTAGTGATATCATTAAACATGCGATGATGCACTTTGCGGTTATCTTTCATTTTTCATCCTTTGTGTTGTTTTTTTACGATCCCTATGGAAACTTTCCGGATTATCAAATGTCTAATTTACTTGGTAGGTTGCAATAAAGATGAAAGTTGCGTGTAAACTAGATTCGTGTTTTTGATAAGTGTTTATCAGTGGCGGATTTACTGAGTAGGGTGGCGGAATTTAGGGGCGGCGAATTTGGGACCAACATTTTTTTAGGTTTCGTAAGAATAAAAAAATCATATTTTTATATAGTTCACGATCTCAGAAACTTGAGCTGAGATGGGATAATGATATGCAATAAAGCCATAAAAGTATATTAACCGTGACAGGATCGTATTTATTTTGTTGGCGAATAATAAATTACCTGAAAACTCTATAAAACTTTTGACATCAGACCCATAAGTCTGATGTCATTTGTACCACAAAACAGTCTAACCTATAGAAGTGAAAGTCTAATAGGATTACCTAGAATGAAAAAATGAGGTGACAAACCCATCCACCTGAAGCGCTAGTTGCAATTGAGTTGTCGAAATAGGCAAGGCAGCGGAGGCCGAAAAACAGACTAAGGGAAGAAGAATTTCAGCGATCGTAGTGGATGGGTTCAGAACTACGAGGCTTGTTCAATTGAAACCCATCTTTGGTCCAGGAAAAATTTATTGACAAGAACAGTTACAAATAACGACCACTACAATTGAGGCACATATCCCACTGTTTCACCAACCGATGTATACCCTGCTTATAGAATTCTTGTGTCTGCTGCTGGAAGAATTCTTTCACAGCGTTTTGTACTTCTGCGTCCGACTGAAAACGGTTTCCTTTTAACGCCTTTTGTAGTGGCCCAAAGATGTGAAAATCGCAAGGCGATAAATCGGGACTATAGGGTGGATGCTCTAATATCCTCCATTTCTTTAGTTGCAGATTTTCTTTCACTACGTTGGCAACATGAGGCCGAGCATTATCACATTTGGACGGATTGTTAACAACAAACGCCATTTCAAAGTCACAATTCTTAAAATCGCTGTCAAATATAAACGAAATAAACAGATCAGTGTGACGTTTGCATACACTACTAATGTCAGTAACGTCAATTGAATGATTACAATTGTTTCCAAGGCTAACCTGACCAAAGATGGGTTTCAATTGAACAAGTTGTGTATTTCATAGCACTTTTTTAATGGAAGTTTGTTTATTTTGATGACTAATGCCCGATTTCACTAACCATTTCCTAAAGTCAGGTAATACCTAAAACGAATTTAGGAATTCCTAAATGCAATTTACATTTTACCACGCGCTAAGTAATAAGAGTGATAAGAGTGATAATATTTCTTTTTTTCAATCCTGAAAGGATTGTAGGAACAACTTTGCGAGTGAGGCCCCTTTTTGTCCCAATAACAATATATTGTGGTTCAAAATGCCTTTTGCAAACTTTGTAGGATTTATAAATCTGCTCAGCGCTCGATTCCTTTAGTTTTGAATTGCGAATAAAGGCAACCCATTCATTCAACAACAAAGGGTCATGTTTGGGAAACCTCTATGTCGTTTTGGTGTAATGTCTGTACACCCAAGAACGCAACACTTTCACACCAACCGTTATAAACTTATTATAATAATACGAACTATCACACTTCAGTACCTAATTTAAACACAAATAACAGCAGCAAATGGAAAAAGGAAACAATATATAAAAGACAATGGTGACAACAACTATATGACAGTTATGATGAATTTTAAAATCTTTTCTTCTTTTCGTGCTAAAGGCCTCAGCTGCCAGGCCTGCTTCGACAACTTAATTGCAACTAGCGCTTCAGGTGGATGGGTTTGAAACCTCATTTTTGTATTCAAGGTCATCCTATAAACTTTCACTTCTATATGTTGGACTGTTTTGTGATTTGTACTTAAGACATTGGGAAAACTGGTAGACATGCACATTAGGAAAGGATCGTTAGTAGAAAGGCCGATCGACCTGGATCAATATGCATACCGACCAGGAGTGCTATTCTCGAATTCATGAGAATGATTTGCGTATGCGAATTTATTGGTTTTTTGTATTCTTGATCGATGGAATGTGATTTTTTTGGTCGCGTAGGAGAATATTTTCATGCGAATATTTTCTACTGGATCTGCTCCATAAGAAACGTCAAAATCGAATGCAGAGAGAGAATAAGAACAACCAAGAAACGGTTGATATTCAAATACCTTTTGTAAATCTCATGTCAATAACGCACATATATGGCTGGCTTATACGAATTGGGTCAATTAGCGGCCATAAATATATTGGAGGATATTGAAGACGATGCAGATGTAGTGAGAACCTTTTATAGAAATCTAGATCCATTTGATGAGATTTCTCTCATATATTCGTGTACATAATCAAGTTGTTCTAGTGATGTTCAAGAATACGGTTTTGAATTCGCATGCGCATATTTTTTGAAGAATACTTTTGTATGAGCAACTTTTCGGGTAAGCTCGAGAATAGCACACCAGGAGTATCCACAGAGACAGCACTCCATCACCTAGAACAAGAAATAGAGTACGCTCTCGAAAATAAGGAAGTATTATTAGCAGCCTTCCTTGACATAGAGAGTGCCTTTGATAACACCTCTCACAAAGTAATCACTAGGGCAATTCGTCAAAAGCAAATTGACGAAACAAGCTGCAGATGGATAGACTGCATGCTGAGAGACCGAACGATCTTTTCAACCTTGATGGGTGAAACATTATCAACCCGGGTTTCAAGGGGATGTCCTCAAGGAGGAGGAGTCCTGTCTCCTCTAATATGGAACCTTGTAATGGACGGACTGAGAAGGAGACTCAAAAAGGAACACCAAATCGTCTTAGGATATGCGAACGATCTGGTCATCATATCAAAAGGCAAATTCAATACTACGGTCAGAGCGCATGTAACAGGCTCTGAACATAGTAAACACAATGGACGGAAGAGGTGATTTTAGAAGTTAAGAGGGGTGGTTTAAGTTTCCAGCGCATTTTTTATAGATTTGAAGATTTTGGACTTCAGCGGTCAGCTATAGCCTCGAGCCGAGCCCCTTGAGCAGTTGCTACGGCGTTGATTTTTAATTGAAATGGTTATAAAACTTGAAAATAGGCTAAGCTACCAATAATTGATTTCTATTGTTGTCGGCTATTAATACAAATAGCGTTGATTTTATTCAAGGTCACAAAAGCAAGTCCGGTATATTTCTCTCCTATTCTTTAAAATTGGGTATGGCGTCGTCAATATGTAAAATAAATTCGTATTATTGCTCAAGATTGAAAAATAAATTAATCGTACTCACAAACAGTTGAAAAAAGACGCAATACATCATAGGCGTATGCGAAAACATTTATAATTGGGTATTTGGTATTGAAATATTAGTTAATGTATGTATTTTATTTATATTTGCTAATTTATTACCATTCTATATTGTCACCTTATTGAACTTTTACCAAGACAACTTTTTAAAGTTTTTTCCAAAGTTACATTCATACCATATTCTACATAAATTTAAGATTATTAAAAAAAATGTAGCTACGCCATTGGAATGGTTTAATATGCGAGTGGTGTCATTGTTGTTAACATTCAATACTCTAGTCAACAAGTTCAAAAACGTGAAAAGTAGAGAGTTTTTTGGTGAAGGTTAAAATTTGTTATTAACAAAATAAGATGAAAAGAAAATGGTATTCAGTTTTTCGTATATATAACTCTAAAAGTATTGATATTTAAGCAATTTTGAAAAAAGGTCGTTGAAGAGGAGGATATTTCTAATAAAAAAGTCCCAACTCCCGCAACTCTATCTCCATTATTTATAATTATAATTCGACGTTGAAAATAGGGCTCCGCGCGGCTGTTATGACATTTTTTTAAAATTAAGATTTAGCTATGCCTGTTTTCATATTAACCAAAATTAGTAATTAACATAGGTTATGAATTTTTTGTTATTCTGTTCAGAGAAAATTATGATTTAAATAAAACACTTTTTTCTACTACCGTGTGTAAAGTAGGTACTTTAGACACATTTTCGAGTGCGTAAAACTTTATTTTACGCACTAGTGCGTAAAGAGTTTTACTTTACGCACTAGTGCGTAAAGAAAAAATTCCAATATGTATGTAGTTATAGATATCTAGTCTTATAAAAATATAGGTATAATAAACGGATATTAAATCTAAGTTTTTTTCATAAATTGGAGATAGAAACCTATAGAATTCGGTAAAGTAACCTAATAATTATTGTTAAATAATTATTGAGTACTGGAAATAATACGGTAAATAGGTATAAGTTGGCGGTGAGTGACTGACATTTCTTTGTGAATTGAATCTGACATTTAAAATTTAAATTGAGATCTTCCGACTATACCTAGAGTAAGCAATTGTATTTTATATTTAGGAATTGAATATTTTTAGAAAACTACCTATGATGTTATTTTAGATTATTATAAAAAGACTCTTCTAAAGAAAAATTTAACTTACTTTACGCACTAGTGCGTAAAGTATGTTTCTTCACGCACTAGTGCGTAAAGAAAATTACTATTAAACTTTTGTATGTCAATTAAATATTCGCTAGTAGAAAAAATATTGTATGCAATTCGTGTGTAAAGACCTTTTTTTCGACAATATTCACATTCGTCAAAAAAAGGCTACTTTACACACTAGTTACATAAATAACTATTTTAATTTTAATTGTTTAAAATCGTTTATTTACCTATATTTCCATAATTTCAATAAATAGCTGAGGAATTATTTTGCTTTTAAAAATCAAAATCCACATTTTCAAATAGTTTGGCGAAAAAAAATTTTTTTGATCAATTATATACCTAATTGTTTATTAGTTGAACAATTTATTATAAGCAAATTTTGACCAACTTTATATTTTCCTTCTTAAGCAGAAAACAATTTTAAAAACAGCTAGGTATATATAGCAAAGTTTAAAAGAAAATTAATTACTAAATTAAATATAAATATTTTTAGAGCTATTAACGACAAACTCTCTTATTTTGTTAATAACAATTGCAATTTTTCTATTTCTCACGTTTTTGAACTTGTTGACTAGCTTACAAGTTATTTTGTTATTTGCCAATGTCACCAGACGCCCATAGCTGTGTGTTAACACTTTTTTAAGGACAATGATTATTGGTTTTAAAAGTCGTAATTATTTGTTAATACTACCAGATTAACAAGCCATTTTTTAACATTTCAATGGAGTTTTAATGAGAGACCTATTTGTAAATATTAAGTTTTTCACATTTTGTATTAGATATCTTCTACATGTTCCATGTGATATTATATTCATCATTTTGTTTGTTAAGAAACCACAATCGTTTTATGTAATGAATAAACAAATAAAAAATAAACAATGAAGCTGAAATGATCTTGCTAAAATATGATGCTATGAAGTTGCTGAAGAAATTTGTTGAAATTATTCATAATTTATATTCTAGAGAGATACAAAATTTGTTGAAATCTCGGATCAAAACACCAATTAAAACCAAACTCTATAATTTTATGTTCAAACTATCTTCATGATAACGAATAAAAATATGACATCTATCATCTAATTCTAATACAACTCAACGTCCGCCTACATTTTTAGTCTTCACAAGAACACAGTATTTATGATATCTCTTTATCATTAGTTTAAGAATTTTTTGGTCGTAATTATGTATTTAATTCGTTTTAGAACATTTTAACAGTATAATTAAATAAAATGGAATGTTTTGAATGGTCATTCAAGTAAAATACATATAGTAAATTCTTGAATGGGGCTTAAATGTATTGTTATATAAACAATTTCAGTGTATCCAAGCGGATTATTTCACAAATTATATTTATGTATTTGTTATTTCATCAATTTGAGAAAAGCATTTCTGTCCTTTATAAAATTCCTTAATCTCTCATATTGTATTCCATGTTGAAAAAATTCATAATAAATACTCTTTATCACAGTACCATGTAGAAAGATGCTAATTCCATTGTTAAGCCCGTTTGTAATTATCAATGATAAATTATTAAGTTTTACTCAATATTTTACGATCCTAAATAATTGATAAATACATACACAATTTGTTTGTTTTTTTGGTCAATTTTCAATTTCAATTTCTTTTCAATTTTAATAGTCTGTAAAAGTTTGCTAACACACACGTTTTCTCTCAGATCAATTGAAACGTGTGATTGGCATAACAAATACGTTTCGGTTACTACTAAAATATGTTTTTTGAATCTTATCTTAGGTTAATTTTGATATGGCGCCAAAAAACATTCAATTTCGAGTTGGACATACGTCTTTTACTGTTAATGTGATTTGAATGATTCAATCATTTTTCTCGAACGTAAAAGGCCAACGAACCGTTTTATTTTCTTCAATACTGCCCATCTCTACAGTCTACATGACGATTATCATCGAGATCCCATTCACAAAAACCAGAAGAGGCAGCAGTAATGATAATGAAATGAAAAGATCTGATAAATAATGTATAAACAAAGCATTCTTGTTTCGCGAATCCGTAGCTATAATCGTAGCATAAAATTTTACGGCATTTTATGATTTTTTCTTCTTTTTTATGTATCCGCCTATAGCCGGAACGTGCCCGGTGCCATCGCAAACAGCTGCCAGTCAGAGACGTAGAAACTGTTTATTATGTCATTTGCTAATCTTGTTATTGCATAGGTAAATTCAAATATGATTTTTTTCGAAAGTGCATTTCAGAATTCCTGTATTTATGACAGTCGCAATTAGACACATGATAAATCTTATAACTCAGTGGCGTTTACTTGAGGTGGGTAGTGAATAGTTAAATTTTTAAAGATTTAGAGTCTAAAAAAAAGATATCAATACAAAAATTAATGTGAGATCACATATTATACAATATGTCTCCCTAAGTTGGAATCACATGGAAAACTTTTTTATTATTGAATTTAGGAAGAAAAGTTATTCTTTATAAACAGTTCTGCATTATCTAAAACCTATAATACAGTTATCAAATATCAAAATTTTGTAGTCGTATACGAGGTTTGTCAAAAAATAGTAGTTTCACTCAAGAGTAAAGTACCTACCTATAAATTTGACTATACCGAAAAATGTTACTAAAAATGTTATTTTGCAAATAATAAAATACATTCAAACACCAAGTTATAAAATTAACATCATATTAATGTTAGAAAGAAACGAATTTAATTTTCACTCATACTAATGCTTCGACATATCCAACTTTTTTTAGTAACATTCTTCGATATTGCCAAATTTAAAGGTACTTTACACTTGGGTAAAACTCATATTTTTTGTCGAACATCGTACACGACTGAAAAATTTTGATATTATTTGATGACTGTATTATAGGTTTTAGATGATGCAGAACTTTTTATGAAGAATAACTTTTTTTCCTGAAATTAATAATGAGAATCCATATGATTCCAACTTAGGGGGCATATGATATTTACAGAAATACCTTGACCTAAAATATTACGATACTAAATGTTTTTAGAATATCTCCGTCTATGATATAACAATAAAGCTGAAATCTAATTTAACTTTATTGCTCGATCTGTATAACTGTTACCCGTCTACTTCTGCAAGGGGTTTACGGCGATTTATTCGATTTTCTAGGGTAGGTGGTTGTAAAATTGATCGTTGGTAAATCGAGTTCCAATCTAATAGTGGGAAATAAAATTACGTTGGACATGACATTCGAAACTGATTTTATGTAACTTTATACCCATCAGAAAACTTCCCCTCAGGTAGTATTTTTGTTCACCCTCTCAGTTGACGTATATTTGTGATGATTAATGATATGGGGAGGTGATGGGGAGATCAATAAATATTAAATTGATTGCTATAAGTTCCTAATATTCAACTTAACGACATTTTGTAACTTTATTTTTCAAATAGTGGAGTTCGCTCTTTGTTGGCGTATTACTGCAAAATATTCTTCTTAACATCTTTATATTCCCATAAATTATTTTTGATATGTTCTCAGTTTCTTGGTCCAATTTTCAATTTTACTTCTCTGGCAACAATCTAAAATTTGTATTCTTATTGTAAATATTAGTAAATACCACACATACATACTAGTTAAGACAACAATAAGTGACAATTTATTTTTAATACTTAAACTTTTGATAAATTTAAAAACCCCAATCAAAATATTTCTGATAAATGATTAAGCAAGTGATTGTTTTAAGTAAAATGTTTGTAAATTTAAAACCACTTTTATTAATCTAGCCTAATTACCTATTTTTTGTAACTTCCTGCTTGAAAATATTTACGTTCAAATATACGTTTTCAAGATAATCTAGTTCAGATACGAAATTTTTATTTGGAGAAAACCAACACAATACGTTGGCGATTATCTTTAGTCTACGACTACGAACGCTACCGAAACGTCGAAATAAAAAATAAAAAAACATTATTGTGGTTTGATTCCCAAAAAAATAAGAAAAAAAAACAGATGGGAAGTGAAAAAGAAGGAGGGGTGAAAATGATAAGAACAAATCAAGAATAAGACCGCTTTATTTGGAAAATAAAAAATGAGAACAAAAAACTAGCATGACTAGTTATGTCTGTATTTATAATGTTCAAACAAAATATAAAATATAATTTCCTTCTCATCCATATTAAAAACAGGACATGTTAGAGTAGGATCTATACTTTAGGTTGTGCCATTACAACTTAACTCTTCCTGTTTCTATTCAAATACCAGTGTAAAGGGTATTAACAGCAACTGAGAAAATTCTAGGGTACCACATGTCAATTTTTGCCTTACACATCACAGGAATGATAGCGCCAACGGATTGTCTCCATTTTTTTTACAGTTACAGTTGACATTTCGATGAATAAGCCAGAGGAAGTAAACGTTACACCTAAATATGTATATGTATTACTCAATTCTATGGTCTCCTTGTTGAAATAAAATTTGTTTTTGGAAACCACTTTTAGAAAACCTAACAATTTTTTTTTAAAGATTGACAGTTGAAAGATTAGTGTTACTATATTTTGCTAGTGCTAGTACCTACATCATTTTTGTTATCGATATTTATCCTAGTCCAAATCGGCGCAAATGTAAATAGAAGGGAAATCAAGGGTTCTCCTTATAGAACCGTTACATCGTATAATTTTGCCAAGCCACCGGAGCCTCCAAGATTAAATAGTTTCAGGCATAATAAATTTTGAATTACAGAGCTTAAGGTGAAAACATTTTCGATACACCCTCGAGATGCACGACACGCCACACTGACACTGGCATAGCTCCGTAGTTATCAACCCATAAAGACAATCTGTTTAAAATAACAGTTGTGAAAATTTACCAAAGCCAAACCTCTATAAATTATCAGGGATATCAGATGGTCCTCATTTATACAACATAGACAATAAAATTTTAGACCACGAATTGAGAATGATTGAGGATCAGAGAAAATTTTCATCAAGCTATGTACCAAAAGCGATGATCTAGAGTACGATTCAAAGAAGAATGGACCATGACGGTTACACTAAACTAAGACAGAACTTAGTGCTTCCTCTCTCCGCTCCACTGCAATATCGATTAACTCACCAAACGCCAGCCTCGAAACGATGACGTAAGCTGTGGCGCCTCTGGCCCATTCTTCTTTGAATCGGAGTCCCAGAAAAATTGTACTTCATAACTCTAGTGTCGTTTGTGAGTACTATACTATAAAGTTTATTTCACATCATACAGATTCAGTAAATAATGATAGTCCGTATTGCGATTCTGTTAGTAGAAGAGAGAAAGCTATAGAACAATAGAGAGGCAATGTCGCATTCCCCTCTCTGGAGAGAGTGGTGGGAGTTTCAAGGAGGGAAAATATTTTGTTCTCTCTTTGAGTATAATGCTCACTGTTGCTCCTATAAGATGCTCTACATACGGAAGATAAATAAAAATAAAATAATACTAACGTTCAACTCCAAACTTGGACATGATCTGTATCGATTCTTTCTCGTGGCCAGCTCCCACCATGGCACACTAGGATTTCCTACAGGAGAAACACAACCGCTACAATTATTATTTCCGTTGGTATACGAACCGTTTAGTCCATTCAACAAACCGTTTTCACAACCGTTTAAACCGTTTTTCGAATTAGTCGATTGACTGTGATAACCATTTATTCTCAGTTCAAGAGAGTTGCTGTGGAAACCGTTTTTGTAGTATTCATTGGAGTTGTGAAAACCGTTTAGAATATTTTTAGAACCTGTCGAGTGTCTGTAGTGTCCGTTAAGCGTTGCAAAACCATTCGATAAACCTGTTGAGTCTTCTGGTACGCTAGCTAAGGATGGTGGTCGGGGAGGGTTTCTTGGATGACCTATTCTAGGTCGTCGAATAGTCGCGAAACCGTCGTAGACTGTTGAGACTGGCATTGTTAGGTCATTGTGGTTTTTGTTCGGTTTCGTTACGTTTGGAAAGCGTATTTTGAATTAATTTTTAAATTATATTTCCAATAACCCCACTCTTTTGTTAAAATGTTATTATTTTTTGTTGTTGTTCACCTAAAATGTTAATTACATTCAAGTTATTACCCTCATCAGTTGAATTTCACGTGTAAGACCAAGTGGACACACTGTATATGGATAATTTTTACAAAAATGCTTGCCAACTTTTTTGGGTTGTTATATTATTTTTTTAATGTTTCATATCTCAAGAAATTCTTTAGATTAATCATTAATATAGGTCATTCAAAAGCCTTTTTAGTGTGCTTCATCGATTGTTAATGTCCTTCTAACACATTACGTTGGAAGAAATAGAAAAAAGGCAGGTCTGTGATTAATCCTAATCAAGATAAAATGTATTACAAACATTAACCCTTATCTTTGACGTAAAAAATTTGATTAGTTGTTGTTTAGATTATGCGCAAGCGCGACCTATCACTTGGTACAAATTATTCATTCGAAATAGGATGCAGACGTACCTTTGGTATTGGCAATGTGTCTTACGTCTTTTTGTACTGTCCCACTGACAGTTCTCGTTAGGTCTGTACTTTGTTGTTTACAGTCAATTACTATTTATGAAAAGTGAATATTAATCTTATTGTTATTTTTATTTAAATAATACAAAAATATGCCTAGATACACGAAAAAACATCAGTTCTCGAGTATTTTCAGTTAGAAAAAGAAGCTGGTAATTTTTAATTTCATAGCCTTTTCGAATTTGGCTGAAAACGATCCTGATGATTTTATTCATAGAATTGAATGATTGGATATATGTCAAAATAGCAAATAAAATAAACAACATACTCAAAACCCTGATTTACGTCACAAACGATGACGCACACTAAGAAGGCTATTGAATGTACTATCGAAGCTTAGTTTATTCATAAAAAAATTGATTGACATCACTTTTTATTTTCAAATTGCGTCCCCTATACTTGTCTACGTATTTTGAATACAGCGACATGTCACACCCAGTTATGAGTTTCATTTACACCATTAATAATAGGGGTAATAAGTAATCTATTGAATCGATCAACTGAAACACAAATGAATCAATCAACTATTCAACTGTACCAAGTAACTGATCTGTGGAATCTACTGATTTGGCTATAACTTAAAATAAACCGTTTACAAAAATGTGGATCAATATTAGACCAAGCAATAGAGCGTCATTTTTTTAGTTTGGCATAAAGCTCGCGGGAAGTAGATGTTTGATCTTGGTGAACGATCTACTCTTTGAAAAGTGATTTTCAAATTTGTGAGGGGTTATAATAATACATTGTGAGCCGAAATAAAAGAGTACATTTTTTAATTGAAAATATTTTTTTTGTTTTTTGGGCGATTTATTTTCTTTTTGTAGGGCTATGACCTAACATGTCCTTAACATGACTGTAAATTTGGAAGCAAAAATAATGTACAGGGTCGGACTTAAAAAAATTATGTAACAGTGCATTTAAGCTCGTTGCAAATGAAAACTGTCTTATCTAAAATTGTACCTTTTTCGGTAGATAAACTATCCAGAACACTTCAGTGAAAGGGAAATTTTCCGAAATTACCGGATTCGCGAAATACCATTTTTTTATTTAATAACATTTTAACAAATAACACATTTATGAAAACAGTTTAGTAACTTTAAAACATAGAGAAAAATAGTATGAATGTGGCCACCTAACACCTAACAGCCCAGAATTGAATCCGGTTGATTATTCAATTTGGGGAATTTTCGAACAAAATTTGTATGAGGGACAACAATTTGAAACAATCGAGCAGCTCAAAGAAATAATGCAGTTTGTTTGGAAGAATTTTGAACAGGGAGCAATAAATGGGGCTATCAATTTATGGCGCAGACGACTTCAAGAAGTGGTAAACAATAATGGTGGCCACATTCATAATATTTTACTCTAAGTTTTAAAGTTACTAAACTGTTTTCATAAATGTGTTATTTGTTAAAATGTTATTTAATAAAAAAAATGGTATTTCGCGAGTCCGGTAATTTCGGAAAATTTCCTTTTTACTGAAGTGTTTTGGATAGTTTATCTACCGAAAAAGCATATTGGTACAATTTTAGCTAAAACAGTTTTCATTTGCAACGTGCTCAAATGCACTGTTATATAATTTTTTTCATAAGTCCGACCCTGTACTTTATTTTTGCTTCCAAATCTACAGTCATGTTGAGGACATGTTAGGTTATTAGCCCTGCAAAAAGAAAATAAATCGCCCAAAAAACAAAAAAAAAATATTTTCAATTAAAAAATGTACTTTCGGCCCACAGTGAATATCTTGACATCTATTGATAACACGCTTTTAATTTTTACATGAAACTGTAGCAAAAAAGCTTACCGATTGCTTGGCCTATATAAACAAAATGTATAAGAATAAGGAAGTCATTTTATAGTACCGTAATATCATTTTTCTACAATCACATTGAAAAGTAGGCTTTTTCGCTTGCCATTGACAACGAAAAGTTGACGTTTCTTGAGGAGAGTTACTTTACGCTCGCCGAGCGTAAAAAATGGCAAAAGGCTCGTTGCCCATAACAACAGATACTACAAACACAATTGTATTGACAGTGACAGATATAAAAGCTTGAAACATATTTGAATTGACATATTGGAACTGATAGATTTTAAATTCTACTTTATATTTGTTTTTAATAGTTACAATTAAGTGATTGCAGAAAAAATATTGTATGTATTACGAGCAAAAACGTAACATTATTGCTTTCGAGTAATGGGCTCGTTTACTAAAATTTTAAAATCATTTAATATGATTCTGAAAATTTCATGTCAATAGAATATGTCGTTCTCCTGATACAACCAATTAAACAAGCATACCGTAGCGGGGCGAAGACTATGAATGTGACGTCACCGCATATGAAAGTTAATGTGCACTAACATTACGCTTCTGACTGTAACGTGCCTCGCGTAGAATTCATTTATTTTGAATTACTTACAAAATTTTTGTGTTGATAAAATAAAATGTGTGGACCTAATTGAAAAAAAAAACAGACTCATTTAATCTTCCAGAAGTGGATTTGCTAATGATTGTGAAGTTTTTTAATAAAAAACACGAGTTTATTAAATTATAATTTTATACTATGTGACACATCGTTTTTGGCTGTTTTGCGGCCGGAATGATTAAAACTGTCAATATTTTCATAAATACATGCCCTCTCAAATGATGTACAGGGTGATTCCAGATGTTTTATTTTATTCCTGGTCTGGTGGACAAAGTTACGGAGATAACGCTACAGGTTACTCAGTAAAAAATTGCAATCTTTTTAACTGCAGACTGCTCAATTGAAGGAGCTTCTCCAAATGCTATTTAGAATGAATGTGTAGTGGAAATTAAATCACCAATGTTGAAAAAAACAAGAAAAACTTATTTTGATGAAGCAGGTAATATTGGTTTCAAATATTTACATCAGATTCAAATGCACATGCACCTCACTGGTAAAAAAGCGATATTTGTTAGAGCTTATCCGGACTTTGAATCAAATAGAATAATTTCGTTTGAAACATAGAATATACGCCAGTTTTGTTGATGATCTACTAAAAAAGATGGAAAAAAGCAGTATTTAATAAAATTCAATTTGTGAAGAACTGACCCATTATTTTATTAAATTGAACATTAATAACACCACAAGCTATAAGAACAATATTATCTACTTTTTGTTAATAAATTCAGATTAATACAAGCGTGTGGTTCTCAATATGGATTCACAACGTATTTTATAAGGTGATTTATAACGATTCTGATTGAAGAAAAATGAAATCCTAAAAATACACAAACGAAGTATGTTGACTTATCAGTGAATGCTTTGAGTCTTTTCATGCTTTTCTGCCATTCCATTTTTTTGCATCCTCATTAATAGAAATAAATGTTTTGTTAGATGTTTTAATTGTAGTACTTTTACATTTTGGAACCGCACAATATTTATAGCTTTTTTTTACTCTGGTTCTGGTCCATTGTGTCGAATAGTTTAATTTTTTTCTAAACGGTCTTATTTCACAAACATAACACTGTTTTGAGTTTGGTAAAACGTATAATGAAAAATAATGAGCATATTACAAGCTAGCAAAGTACTGTTTGTTAAGCTAAGTAGTCATCTAACCGAAAACCGATTGGCGCGGTATCCGCTCTCTGAACGAGCGATTTCGTATGCGATAACGTCACGCCTGAAGTTCGGAGAGGAGCGCTGTTTAATGTTTATAATTTTTTTAACCAACTTAGGAGTCTCGCTGACGTCTAATTTTTTGCACAGAGCCTCAAAATAATGTGCTCTTCCTAATGGTAAAATAAATAAAAATATGTAAATGAGCCCATTACCGTAACTATTACTCTCAAGCATTAATGTATCACTTTTCGCTTTTAATATATAAATAACTATTACCATATATATTTTTAATAATTGGCAAATGCAAAAATATGCATAATAAGCTGGATACACACTTGTGTGTACTCAAATCGTGTGAGCCGGTCTTTAGTCAATAAAAAAACCATACCATTTTGCGTTTGTCTTATACTATTCATTAAGCTGAAAGTACTTATTTAAAATTTCAAAATTACTACTTTTTTACCTCTAAAATAAAAATTATGTGGAACATCGTAAATGCAACGAAAGATCTCAATAAATAGAACCATAAAAAAATGACAGTGACAGGTGACAGGTTATTATATTCAACCTCAAATAACCATAACTCGTGATTAATTATTATTAAAATTATAATCCATCTCGGAAAAAAGTATTGATTTACGTCTAATTAGAAAATACTTTCGTTATAGAAATATTAAATTCGCACGATCTTTTATTTCAATATAATGTTACATTATACACAATTTCTAAAATCGCGGTCTGGATATTGTAATCTATTAAGTACCCATCTACGTGTTGGATTTAAGAATTGTTTCAAATGTATTTGTTCCACTTAAAAGATGAATACTTCAGATACAGACAGACGTACGGAAACACTCTCTCTGTATATAAGAGTTTTAAATGCAAGGAAACCAATTTTAATTGAGAAAAATTTTGAAGTGGGCGTTTTAAAATACACAGACGTTAATTTTTAAAATTGAAACACCACGACAAATGGATATATATGCTTTATTTTAGAGATGAAAACGTATTTTAACATTTCAAGTAGATTTTGTAGACTATCTGTTACTATACATGGTTATATAAATGGTTACCATATTCCGCTAATGTTAAGTTTACTGAAAAACAAATCGTAAGAGACTTTTCGAATCAAATGCCTCATAAATCGTAATTTTCGGTGGTCTGGATCAAATTGGGAAGAAAATGGTACTTGTAAAGTCAAATGAGCGAAATTATATTCAAAACTGTTAGAAAATGGTTGGTTTCTCTACACAGACTAACTTTATTATTTTACGCTTTTAGAAGCAAAATTTACTAGTAACAAAACCACATGGCCCTAAAACTGAAAGGGACCTTTCGGTAAAAACTACCTACACCCAGTGGCGTGCCAGCCTTTATATTTTAGGCTAAATTACAACAAAAACTACTCGGTACGAAACGTTTTAGGAAAGATCGCTAGAATTTGTCAGACTTAACAACCATAAACTGACACTCATAGGAAAATTATATTACCTGACAGCCAGGCAGCCCTTGCAGTTTTGGATAGCCTCAAGCTTAAGGTAACATTTAGACTGGTAAAAGAATGGCAAAAAGAACTAAATAAACAGGTAGACCACGGTAGACCATATTATGTTGGACCAGTACTAGTTCTTGGGACCACAAAGAAGTTGGTACGAGGTTAGGCGTGTGGTGAGTGGATCTATAAGGCTCTCCACTGCGACTCGCAAGAGTCTATTGTGTCTCACACGTATTCAGATTTCACCAAACAAATTCAGCTTCTTAGTAAAGCCGATTAGTTTATTTGGTGAATGATATTTCAGGTCCGAGGGCGAGAGAGAGACCCTGCCAAATATCAGATACCTGATTCGAGCCGCGGCAGGGCAGGCACAAATAATATGCTCTGCTGTTTCATCATCTTCCAGACAAAGATGGCAAGTCGGATTCAGTGGCTTAGGTCATGCCTGCTATAGTCTAAAAATTGCTTGGAGACATTCTTCGAAGGATGTATAAAAACCTTTAAATGAACCAATCCTGGTAAATTATGCCAGAAGTCTTAAGATCTTCTTGCTGTCCAGGTTTTTGGAGTTTGTTTGGCAAAACATATTGCGATGCCAATTGTAGGTTCTGGTCCGATAGAAACACGTGCAGCACCCTCCCTTGCAAAAGAGTCTGCCTTCTCGTTACGAGGACAAAAACAAAAATAGGTACAAAGCCACCAGTGGAGGAACACTCCAAGCAAGTAAGACCTTCCTAGATTACACAAAATGTGTAAAACGGGCTGAAGAACTACTGAATATCAGTAGGAATAAGCTAAGAATTATTACAGATTATCTAACGGGTACAAGATTACCTGTATAAAATGGATCATGGATCTCAGTTGCAGACTCTGTGGCGTAGACACCGAGACCATAACAGTACAGGGAATGAAGTTTAAAAAAAAGTAAAACCTTGCAATTTTTTCGTCCAGCATGGATTGACTTGAAATTTTAACAGGAGGTAGGTGATAGTCGAAGGTTCAAAATCTATATCGAACCGAAGGGTGCTACACGGTTTTTAGGGGTGAAAACTACCCTTATTTGTCAAAAATCATAAAATAACATTTTAAACCTGAAAATTGGTAAGATTTGGTTTGGATAAGTTGAATAATGAATGTTTTAAGCTTTGGAATACAATTTCATCATATTTCAACTCTTAAAAAGCAGCCCCTGTTACATCTTAATGTAAGAAAAATCACGAATCCTTAAAAAATGATTTCGCCTCTGATTGATTTCCATAAAAATTTGGGATTAGGCTCAACTCACCCTCTGCTTTATATATCATGTCATGCCGACGAACCCTGATTGTTTCTTAGGGGTGAAAACTACCCCTAAATGTCAAAAATTAAAAAATTGCATTATAAATCTTAAGATAGGTGAAAATTGGTTTGAATTAGTAAAATGATGAATTTGTTACATTTCAAAATACAATTTTATACTTTTTCAACCCTTAAAAATCAACTGTTATTAGTGTTATATGTAAAAAAAAATTTTTGCCAAGAGAAAAATAATTAATGCTAATAGGGATTTGCTCAATAATTCTGTTGTAAAAAAAAATGTGTCACGTGCAATAAGTAACTTTTCAACCTTTAAAAACCACAGTTCACAACATTGCAATTTTTATAAACTATTGTAATAGATATAAATTGAAAAAAAAGTGAAAACAAAAATTATTAACACAAAAATGCGCTGCATTTTCACATAGATTAACATAAGTAAATCATTACATTTACAATTACAAATACAAATATGATTTTTAAATATCTGTATCATCAGTTTGATCTTCATCGTGGTCGATGTCATCTTCATCTTCTTCGATCACTGGTGGACTATTATTGCAGTCTTCACCTGAGCACCCAGAACAAGTGAAATTGCAATATAATCCAACTTTTCTGCAACCGCATAATGCGGTTGGAATTTTTCGAAAAAAAAATCTATTGGTTTTTTAACGTATTTCCTTCATTTTTAATGATAAAAATTTTATTCAAAAACGATTTTGTAGGGTTTTTCAAGAACTACAAGGATCTGTAAGTTAAATCTCTTTAGACCCTTTCGTTTTTAAATGGGTTGAGTTTAAAGGGCTAAAAAAAGGTGGTGCACGTGCGTAAATAGACGTTTTAAACGGCTATATCTCGTCAAATATTAACTGTACAAAAAATCTACTTACAGGAAAATTTTTTTTCATAAAAAAAGCTACAATTTCGTTTTTTAACTTTGCTTGTACCTCTAATATTTTCGGAGTTATTTTGAAAGAAAGGGTAAAAAATACAAAATTATGAAAAATAACTTTTTACTTTAAGCCATAATTTTTCGAAAACTATGAATTTTAAATTGGTCAAACTTCTTGGACATATTAACCATACATGTACAAAGAGAATTGCACAAGGGTAAAGATCAATTTTAATTAGAGGGTAGTTAGGGGGTTGTATAAAAAATTCAGTACTGACATTATTTTTGTCATAATTCACTCAATTTTGATGCTACAGAACTTTTTTTTTAAAGAAAGGTCTAATTATGCTCTTTGAAAAATATTCTATGAGTTTTCTACGAAAAATGCATCATTTTTCCGGTATTTGACTTTGAATCTATCACATTTTGCATTTGGGAAAAAAAGCTAATCATTGATGGTCCATATCTCGGTTCTTATTGGTTTTAGAAAAATTATAAAAAAAGGATTTTGCTTGTTTTTTTTAAAGCTACAATTTTGCTCTAACAGTTTTTTTGATAAAATGCATAATTTTCGAGTTATCCGCGAAAAAGATATCAAAAACGTCGATTTTTTCTTCTAAAAAGCGTTACTTTCAATCGCGAATAACTTAGAGAATATTGATTTTACAAAAAAAAATGTATAGAACATTTTTTGCTTAGAATCACTTTTTCAAACGATTCCTGTGGTTACAATGTAATAAAAAAATTTCACTCCCGAGATGGGGTGGCAACCACCACCAAGGCTTTAGCGCCCTTCAACTCGATATAGATTTTGATCCTTGGGCTATCACCTACCTTCTGTTAAAATTTCAAGTCAATCCATGCCGGACGAAAAAATTGCCAGGTGAAATGCTTCATTCCCTGTACTATAACTTATATCTTGTCTGACTGTGAGGCATTGGACTCCAGGAGACAGACAATCTTTAGAGAGACCTCAAGCATTTTGCACGCATTCAGTTGACCTATATCGTCTACTCGAAGGTACGGGAATGGCTGGAATAAATGTGGGAGTAGAGTACAATAAACAATAGGCTGCAGTGATTCAGGCACAAGAACGGCGGCTTCCAAAAAGTAAAAAAGGATGTCGCCAACGCGTATATTGAGGGTATACAAGAACAGTCCGCACAGGTTGGAACTGCTCGCGTATAGTTTCAAATTGTACACGCTGTAACTATTTTTAGAAACTATACATGGTTATTTTGCTTTTATCTCGTATATTTTCTAATTACGTACGTTAACATTTTTGCGAAAAATATACTGCTCTAGTTACCGTTGCGGACATTTCTCAAAATGTTACTAGTTCAGTATGCGTAGAAAAATACAATGAATTTCTAGCACAAATGGAAAGAGAATTACACAAACTGCACCCTAGCTCGTCCAATTTGGAAGCAATGTGCTTATTATCCTCTGCATTAAAATCTATAACAGACCACTTTTTATACAACAATTTAAAACGGAAACTGTCTCGTAAAATACGCGTTCAACCAACAGCATTATCCAGAAGAGTTTTTGGGTCCAAAACAAAAAATAAAGTACAAGCTGGAAGGCCTTCTACATCTGGAATATCTTAACCAAAACAAACTCGAAAAAGAAAGCATGATTTAGCATTCAATGTCTCCCAAAACCAAAATAATTTTAAATAATATAGGTTTTTTTTTTAAATAAATTGACTTTCTAAGAATTTCATATTTTTGTTTATTTTATTTTACAATCAATATTTTTGTCCATCACAAACGAGTTTATTATTTTTATTACATTTTTAATATGCCATCATATACAAATTTAGAACATGTTGGTTCTAGCCTTGTATATTCCCTTAAATAATTCACTGCATCGGTATCAGAAAGTATTCGCGATAACTACGCAGAAATCGTGTTTCTAAAACTTTATTTTGTTACACATTATGAAACCATACACTGTAAGAACACTATGAATGCGTACTAGTCTTGTATACTTTCAATATACGCGTCGCCAACCGTGAATCAATTTCGTCATAGCTCATGTGGCTTGAAGTTGAAGAGATTTTGCATGCGTTGTCATGAAGGCGACCGTTTAATTTGATAAGTGCTTTCAAAGTTTATACTTTGAATAGTTTTCAAATTAACTACTTCTGCCAACTTTCAAATACTAACGATTTCCGTTAATCTATTAAATGTAATAATTTCGTCGGGAAGCTCATCTTGTCTTGTCCGTTGAAAAATGTGCATTAACTTTAATTGGGTGCTGTCGTAACGATAAGAGATCCATTAGCTAAAATCTAAAATTGATTTGGTCCGTTTTGTTTAACGATCGTGTCAGAATTTTAAAATAATTTTCTAGATTGGTTTCAATATTCCGAGTGGTGTTTATGAATTGATGATATTGGGTGTGTCTATTTTGATCGACCTCTCGCAATTTACCGACCACTCGTCCAAAATAGCTTTAGGGTATAATATTTCTATTATATAATCGATCATTCTCTATTTCGAGAGATTTTATTGTTTTTGGTATTTGTTTATTTATTGTAGAAACGTACAGGATAAGACCTAGTAGAAATGAGATATCTTGTACGCCATAAGAATGTCTTTTATATGTTTAGAGCTAGAAGAAAACATTTACATAACTTTTGAACACTATTGCTTTTTAAAGTATTCTTCACAAAGAGAAATGCATTTTTACATAATAGTGAAGATAATTCTGGAAGCAGTTAGTTAGTCAAATTTAAGAAAAACAATAGTACATTGTTTACCGGGTAGGAAAAGCTTAACATTCCTGGACGACAGAGTCCAGGAATGTGGCTTTTCCTACGAGGTAAACATACTATTTTTCCGCAAATCGTTTAAAATTCGACAGATATTGATTGATTTAAAAAAAACGCGATAATTTTATTCCCAAATAAATGGTGCTTTGAAATTCCTAATAAAATTACTTGGGTTACTATGGAAACGTATTGAGGTTGAATTGTCAAACTTGACGCTTATACATTCAATTGCTGGTGTTCTCGAAAGTAAAATGATAAGTGATGATGAAATTTCCATTCCTGGGACTCCTCCAGAGCTGGTTGAGGCAGTGAATACTGCTTCATTAGAATTATTGCCAAAGAAATCAAGAGAAAAGTACGAAAATGCATACAGACGTTTTATGGATTATCGCATGAGTAAAAATACGAGTTCTTTCTCAGAAAATGTTGTAATGGCATACTTCCTAGACCTTTGTTTAAAGATGAAATCTTCAACATTATGGGCCAATTATTCAATGCTGAAGTCAACCCTTGCACTTAAACACAATGTAGATATATCTACATACTCAAAACTTCGTTCTTTATTGAAACGGCAAGCTCAAGGTTATAGGGCAAAGAAATCTAAGATTTTAACGAAGGAAGAAATTGAAAAATTTATCCAGGAAGCTCCAGATAAAGAAATTTTAATGATTAAGGTAATTTACAAGGTTTTAATTTCTATTTAGATTATAGCTTTATTTATTTTTTAGGTGGCTGTAATATTTGGTATTTCTGGGGCCTGTAGAATGGATGAGTTAGTCCGAATGACTGTACACGATATAGAAGACTTAGAATCTAAGCTTTTAATCAGCATACCTGATTCGAAAACCAACAAACCAAGATCATTTGTAATTAATCAGATCTACTTGAATGTTTATCGAAAGTATGTTTCGTTAAGACCAGAAAATATGAACAGTGATCGATTTTTCTTTAAATATCAAAGCGGAAAGGGTTGTAGACAAGTGGTAGGAATTCGTCAATTTAGAAAAATGCCCAAAATAGTTGCTACTTATTTGAACTTGGTAAATCCGACAGAATATACTGGTCACTGCTTTCGTCGGTCTTCTGCAACAATATTGGTTGACTCTGGTGCCGACATAACTAGTTTAAAGAGGCATGGCGGATGGAAGTCATCAAACGTTGCTGAAGGATATATCGAAGAATCGCTTAACAATAAGGTTGAGGTGGCAAATAAAATTTTCACAGTACAAAATATTCAACAAAATGACCCTACCACCCTGCATGTTGTCCAAAATGTTTCTCATAGTTCTAAGAGTGTTCCTCCAATGTTCAATAATTGTACTAACTGTCAAATTACTGTAAATATAACAAATTGATCTTAAAAATGTATTCAGCAATGACTTGATGTTTTCAAAATATAAATTAATTCCTTATAAGCAATGTGTTTTCAATCATTTATGTAGAACACTAACAACTGTACGGAAATATCATTTCCTTACAGTAAGGAAATGACATTTCCTTACAGTAAGGAAGTCCTGACTTTTTCTTCAAGAAATTTTGACAGGAATGTCAAAATTTCCTAGCGATTTGCGGAAAATTTTTTTTTTCCAGTTGAACTCGTAAAAAATAATGTAAAATTTTTTTTGGAATTTTCTTGTTATTTTTTATTAAACTGCAATAGTTAGGGTGGCGAATAGGGGATTTTTCGGGAATACTCGAGCGTTTTAGAACTAATAGAACAACTTAGGAAAGTATTAGCTCTATATGTAGTGACGCGCACCTAGGATAGACGATCAGATTAGTAAAAAAAATCGATAGTCTGAAGTACTCAAGCGCGTCAGATTAAGATATTGGGGGTTGATTTTCGTGTCTTAAGAATAAATTTAACTAATCTGACGATAAGTCCTTGACTCCGCCGAGTTATAGGATCGCGAGCTTGTAAAAAAAACGTTAAGTTTTTTTGGTGCTTTTGAATTTATTGCTTCTTTAAGATTGAAAAAAAAATTTATTTCCATAATTAAGTATTTAGGCAAATCTGCAGTGTGTAGGTAATAAAATGCCGAAGCAGCTGAACAGTAAATGTCAAGAGATGGTAACCTCTTTGTTAAGCTATTTTGAACGAGAATGCCGAAATGGGGGCCCGCTTCTCCCGCTTACTGCTGTAAGTAATAGTATTCGCTATTATTGTTACATATTTAAATGTGAATGCTAGGTTAGGTTGGACTTTTCTAGTTTTCATTAAGTAGGTAAATAAAAAAACTACAGCTTGGCCAAATTCACAATATTTTGTTTTGTAACGTCATCGTCATAAACTATAGTCTATACTACATATACTACTTTCGTTCCAAAAAGTCATATCTCTGGTGGAAATTTTTTCAATTTCACGACAACTTTTGGCGTAACTTCCCCGTACTATCGATCGACAATTTTTCTACAACAGTTTCTTATTAAACAACCCAAATTCCCCGATGAAATATAAACCTCTTGTGTTATTAAAATTAATAATTTTGGTTTTTCAAATCCCCATTGATGCCCCCATTTTACAAAAAAAAAATCCTAGAAAACTTTATATCCGATCATGAATGTACATGAACGAACGCCCTGTAGATCCGTTCGTAAGCATTGATAATGGAAAGGTGTACGATGGGAAATGACTAAATTGGCGACAACTTCCAACTAACATTTATAGTGTGCATAAAAATTCTCGGAAACCATGAATTATGTAAAACAATTTTTAATTAATACATTATCAATGTATCGGAGTCTACTCATTCGTCTGCAATCATCTCTTGCATAAGAATTACCTAGTTCTATTGATTACATTTTTGTCACGTATTACCGTAGAGATACTTCCGAGTTAACAAAAAATATATAAGAAAATTCTGTACGAATTTATTTATTTTTCAAGTTTATGGAAAATAAAGAAGAAATTGGCAACTTTATGATTTTTTATTATTTTAACAATACACAATTGGGAAAAGTAGAATTCGATAGATGGCGCTCTGAAAGGTCAATGTCATCTTAGCAACGAGTGAAACAAATCAGCTGCCGTATAAGCCCTTTGATATTTAAGTGGTTTTATTTTGCTGCTTTAGTTATTTTCAGTTTGTGTTTTGTAAAACTTTGGCTTTTTCTTTGATTGTGCGGTAGTATTTTGTGTTGTTAAACTGAATTTTGACTCCTAATATTTTTATTTTTGGAGTAATAGGTATGGATGTTCAATTAACTGTTTAATTTTAGGTCTGATTTCGTGTTTTTATTTTATTTTTGATATAATTATATATACAAAATTTGCAGGGAAGGTATGTTTGCATTGAGTAATATTTTAAATCTTCAATACCGACTTATTTTCTATTTGACCTGCAATGAAAACAAAAAATAGAATAACATAACCTTTTCCATAATATCTCTGATTATATTAGGCAATCCATCGATCTGTCAAAATAAATTCAATATGGCGGCGACGGTCAAACAAATAACAAAGTTGTGTTTGAGTGTTTGTTTATCCATTGGTTTTCTTTCTGTTTTTTGGCTGTAAATTGTGATTTTTGAATTACTATTCAAAAATTTACTAAGTGTTTGTCTTGTGAAATGCCTTCGATATGTATTGTGGTTGGTTGTGGAAGCCGTTCTAATCGTGATGAAGTTTCGTTTTATCGCGTTCTCGCAGGGACAAAACACAGGTTTTTAACGGAGAAAAACGATTTGACCAAACTTCGCAGGGCTGCATGGATCGCGGCAATAAAGAGAGACGATCTGACCGAATCTATATTAAAATGACTTTTCAGCTGAATACTCAACATATCGGTGGCCAATAATTCTAGGAACTCTTGGCAAGTCACCATTTCATTTCTGTTATCTGTCACTAGTGATGTCAGATGTCTGTGGAAAAAGTAATTAGAAGAATAGAGATACAACTATTTTTTCTCTTATTTTTTGGGAATGAAACCACAATAATGTTTTTTATTTTTTATTGCGACGTTTCGGTAGCGTTCCAGCTACCTTTGTCAAGATTAAATGATGATAAAATAATTTTTTGGTCCCAATCTGACACAACTAAAAAATATGACAACTAGACAATCAATAATATTTTGAAGTTTAAGACTACAAAACTTTTTTGTCAAATTTTCTTAAGGTCTATTCATAGTAGATCACATCTCTGGTAAAATGTGAAATAAATATTTTATTTTATGACATTCCAAAGATATGATAGTCTACTAGAAATGGAATCCAGTGAAGTGCACGTTCTAGGAACGGGTTTTATTGGGATAGCGCTTTTTTTCGCTTATTTTGGAAATGTCGTTAATAAAACGCATTTGTTGTTACTTTTTTGTGTATGATTATTTTTGTTTTCAAAATATGTATGACTCAGTTTGGTGATTTTGTGTATTGAAGTGTGTATCGATTAACAACTATTCCAATGATAAATCATAAGAAAACCTGGATAAAAACTTATGATGCTACCATGATAACGCAGGCAACTGATTATTGAAAATTTCTCTTCCTAACATTGGTAACCAAATTTGACTACATTCGGCTGAAATACTAGCTACACATTTATCTGCATTTAGTTGTATTAAAGCACTTTCTTTGATTTTTCGTCTTTTATTATTGGGCTCTTTCAATATTATTTTTGCCGAATCCCATTGCATTTTATGCCCCTCTTCCCAAGCATGTTTACAAATACCTGACTTAAAGAACTCCCTATCTTTGATATATTTTTTATGTTCACTTATTCGGACTTTCAATGGTCTAGATGTTTCATCTAAATAGAATTTGTCGCATTCAAAAGATATCTGATATATGCAATTTTTGGAAGATTGTTCTTCATTTTTTGGTTTTGTTTCATAAAAAACATTATTGTGGTTTCATTCCCAAAAAATAAGAGAAAAAATAATAAATAATGCCACAAGGAACTTACAGAAGATATTGAGATACAACTAACTAGAAATGCTACAAAAATTTAATCGAAAATGGACATACACAATTAAACGAATATCAACAAAAATAAATATCACTGACATTTGACAGAAATAGTGCCAGAATAACAGAAATGAAATGGTGACTTGCCAAAAGTTCCTAGAGTTGTTGGCCACCGATATGAGTATTCAGCTAAAAAGTCATTCTAAATTTCAAGATATACGCTTCGGGGTTGTATTCATAATTTTAATAAAGCATAAAAGGGTAGACCTTAACTCTCATTCTTGTCAGAAAAAACACTTTTGGTTGGCCACACTGACCTTAGACTGAACTCCTCTATTGAAAAAAATCCAAATGTTTGAGTCTCAATGTCAAGCAATAATCAAAATATGTGTCCCAAGTATATAGGGGATACAAGAGAAGATCTTAATCTCTCTAAGCCTAAGGAAACATGCTACTGTCTTTCAGGCAGAGGAAATGGCGGTGTAGAGCTGTGCAGAAGAGTGGATAGCCAAAGAATCGTCATCTACTCCGACATTACTAAAGGCGATACGATCATATCGGATAACGTCAAATCTGGTGTGGGAGTATCGCAAGGCCCTCGACAGACTAGGTAATGATAGAGTGACCCTAGCCTGGGTACCAGGTCACCAAGGAATAAAAGGCAATGAAAATATCGATGAATTAGCCAAGCAAGAAGCAACGGACGTCATAATGGGGCCAGAACTTTCCTGTTGAATTGCGAAATGCCTAGGTAAAGAAAGCATCCACAAATCTAACCTAACCAGGCGTTGCGCTGGTGGTATGAAACCTCAGGACAAAGGCACGCTAAATTATTCCTTAAAAGCCCTTCGGCGAAACTGCCACACGATCTACTATGTCATAGTTGACAAAACGACGATGATGATTGTGGGAATGCTGACCGGACTTTGTAGGCTGAGGAAACATATGCACACAATTGGCCTAGCAGATGACAGCCTTTGCAGGTTCTCCCAGGATGAAGACGAAACCGCGGAGCACATACTCTGTGAATGCGAAGGCCTAGCAAGGGTGCGGTTTCCCTTACTCGGAGAAGAAAAACCGAGGGCAGAGAGCTACGCAAGGAAGGCGGTATCCAGACTAATAAGTCTAATAAAAAGGATGAAGCTAGACATCGAGCTCTAAATATAGGGAAGACTAAAATAGATCTATAAAGGTCGCAGTGGGATGGATTAATTGTGCAAATTTTCTTGAATGAATCTTGCATAAATTTTACGCCCCCCCAACTGCATTTTCTACGATTTTCGTAGTGATTGAAGTTGGATTTTATTTTTAGTTTTACTCTTTACATCTGTTTGGGTTGCCTATCACCGAATATAGTAAAACTGCCAAAGCCGTAGTTGATAGATATGCTAACATCAACAGTATTTATATTTATTAATCTTTCTTTGTACAACGTCGTGACATGGTTGTAAGATTTTTTAATCCAACGCCCGGAATACCTATTTCGTGAGCCGAAGTCGTTCTTCAATCTTTCAAATCTTTAGTAATATCAACATCAAGGTCGGTTTTTTTAAACTAGTAAAATTAAACAAACGGTAATCCAATGTTGCCTCTAGCCAAAAAGAGCAGAGCGTGTTTAGATAAAGTAGATCATAAACGTATCTGTACAATATTTTTTGAATATTCTTGTGACAGACATTTTTTTAAAATTGTTATTTTAATAGTGGGTAAAAGTTCTCTTTTTATACACTAAACACCAAAAATTTGACACATTCAAAAGAACTACTCATTTCATTTTAAAAATTATTTTGTATGCTGGAAATTTTCGTTTAAACTTAAACGTATTGTAGTTGCATAAATGTTAATATGTTCATTACGCGACAATTGAAACACTCTGTAGGATGCCGCTACTACAAAAGGAGGTGCCAAAATGTAGTACTAAGGTTTATGAACATTTTGCTTTTATATTCACGTTATAATATTTGTTATTATGCTTTTTTAAAAAAAACCAAGCAAATATCATCAAAAAATAGTTTGGCAAATTTGCATTCCTGATTTAAATCCGATTGAGCATCTCTAGTACTACTTACAGAAAAGTATTCGTCACCGACCCACTCCAAGATCTTTATGGAGCATTACAAGACATTTGCTGCTTGAAATTACCTATCAAGATAAAATTAATTTGAATAATAGTTAAAAATTCGCGTTCAACTAAAAATGACTGATGGCATAACGAGTACGTTCATAATATATCGAAAGCTGACAGTGTACTTGTCAGTCAGACGATGGGGTAAACGCTTCTCGTGGTGCGATTGTGAATTATTGAATTTTTGTATTTTCCACGGTGCGAGTAGACGCTGCAACTCTATAACTTTTGGTAACTTTTCTGGATGATTTGGTCGCACCAACCCAAAATTTCTATTAGCGCTCTGCTCTGCTTTCACTATCAATCAAGTTGGCAACACGTTACGTTTCCCCTATGCCTGGATGAGTCGCAGCAACAAACTATCGATGTTCTGATTGTACTTTTTCTTGCAGCCATTTGTCCCAGCAACAAGTCGCTGCGATTTGACGCAACGTGGAAAATGAGAGCCTCAGCGTGTTTAAATCGAACTTTCAAACACGCGCGTTTTTTAAAGTTACCATGGCAACATCAACAACTCGAGAAACGAAGTCTAAATGACAATTATAAATCTGACAGGAGTACTTTATAACGTCAAAACCTTCATTCGAACAATATTTAACAATTTGGATTTTATAAATTAAAATGGAATGTACAGTTGGTATTGTTTAAGATATTAATATTTCGATTTTTCAAATCGGAGGAAATTGTATTTAAATTAATAAATTTTAAAGACAAAATGCAAATTAGTTTATGTTTTTCTCATCTCCATGACAACGCAAGGTATACGTAGCATCACGAATTCAACCATTTTACATTATTAGTTCTCATTTCCATTTCTTGTTGTTGAAGTAGCAATAGATATCTACTTATAATTTCAAAGTGCACCAATAAAAAAAATAGCGTAAAGTATTCGTGGATAACTGGTCTCTAAAACACTTGCTCTATTTCGAGCACTCCGGCTTCGCACTTATACTTTAATATACTATTAAAATCGGCTAGTAGTGGAAAAAATTGTATATACACCATGGTGGTGAGGACATTTATAAACTTCGCACCTTATTCCGAAATAATTTTGGTGCTCGGTCAATAATGATAGTCTTCACCACATTGGAGTATAAAATACTATTTATTTAATACGTCTTCTAGTTATTTTTATACCGTTAGCTTGAGAATAATGAATCTTCTTCAACAATAACGTGGAAAAATAACAAACCTGTTCATAACGAATAGTGGTACATTTTTTGACATCAGTTGCTCTAGTTGTTGTATCCTACATTTCGAGTAAAAAACATCTATACATATATGTACCCCGCATATTTTTGAATTTACCTCTACTTTCCACCATAATATTGCTACGAAAGAATTGAACACAAAATAATTATCAAACCAAATGAGTAGCTCAAGAGATAAACAGATTTTCTTGACAATCAGTAATTAATCAAAAGATCTTGAACTTTTTAAAAAGTGAAGAAGAGTTATTTTACAAAATAATAAACAATTCTTAATACAATTACTAGTTTAAACGAATGAATTTATTTTCCATTTTACTACCTTCAAAATATTCTGTGCGTACGACCATGGCTTCAGCGCCATCATTTTTAATGCGTATTTAATTTTATCCTCAATATCAATACAAAAATTACAGCTTACTTATGTATATATAAAAGAATAATTAATTAAAAACAAAATTAATAATCTTTTTCTTTATATAAACATAGGTACGGTCGTGTGGGAACACACTGTAATTTGTGGATATTACATAAGATTCAAACGATACGATCTGCTTTATGTATTGCACGTGTTTGCACTGTCTAAGTGACTGTATTCTTCTTTATATGTATATATGTTGACAGGTAACTTTGAAAGACCTGAATACAGAAATTTCAATGTTCGCGATAAAGATGAAAACCGCCTGTTCATCTTAATATTAATTTTTTTTAATAAAACAAGAATAGCTTGGAATTTTTGTCCAGAGAAAAAAAATAAAAATCTGGATAATGAAGGAACGATCAAGATAAAATAGACAGGTGCTTTGTTAGAGTTTTATACTTGAGATATAAAAAAAGGTTCAGTTGTGGAAATACCGACAGTCAACTTTACTCTGTAAAGCAAAATGTCATAGGCGTAGTGGTTTAATATTTTTGCCATTAAATACACAATAATGATCTTTTTCTGTTAGCAACTGTATTTTTTAGCATTTTGTACTGTAAATATTCACTCAGCATGTGGTATTTCTGATTATTTTTCACTTGTCTTTAGTTTTTGGTATCTCAAGTTATTGTATACAGGAGATATCTCGCTTATTTGACAATATAATTAATAAATAAAAAAACTGCATTGAGTGGCATTCAAGTACCTACCTTCCTAATGACTTATAAAAAATGTTTTACATTTGAACACTTGCTGTAATTTTTTGTTCGTTTTTTGAAATGCGTCAGAAGTATTGTAGTTGAAATTCATACATCATGAAATATTGACGCTTTTGTCATTATTAATTGAAAAAAATACCAAGTATGTGCTATCGTTGTATTCCAAATAGAACGACACGAGTTTTTTAATGACAATATACAGGGGGTGCCATTTGAAAATAAAAAGTGAGTGGTAGCTACCACAGGGCTGTCAAATGTAAAACATTTTTTCATAAGTCATTATGAAGGTACTTTAATGCCATTCAATGCAGTTTTTTTTATTTATTAAATATATTGTCAAATAAGCGAGGTATTGGGCAGTGTGAATAAAAATTCAATAAAAGATAAAACTTACATTTTCCTAGCAAATGCTTAGTTTGCAGTGAATAAAAATAAGTAGTAGTTTTTACTAAAAATGTAATTAGCAAAAGCTAAAGATTTAGCATTGTCTAAAAATGGTGTGAATGAAAGTAAGCAATTACCAAGAATATTAAGGAAAAGCTTACATTTTTGCAAGCTTGTTAGACCCTGGCTTAAAAATTTAGTATTGTTGAACAGTTTGGCAGAAATGGCTGCATTTATGAATATAAGATCTCTAAATTTTATCAAGAAAGAAAAGAAAGTCGTGCCGAAGAATACCACGGTCTGTATAGATTTAGTGAAGAAAATGTTGAGTGGATAGCTAACCATTTTTTGGAGCCAAAAGTGGAGACTAGGGGTGGAGCATTGAGGAGGAGGATTGAGGAGTTCATAGAACAACAATATGTACATAAAACGATATCCCACGCTTTACCAAAAATTGTTGAAAAGGTAGAATATCGGATTAAATTTCATATAGAAAACTCGACTGACCAGGAAATCAACGAATGGGCACAGTTGTATAGATTTTCCCGTGCTTTTGGTGCAATTGATTGCACTCATGTAGCAATAATAAAGCCATCGCTACATGGCGACGAGTATATCAAAAGGTAAGGCTGGCGTAGTATAAACAAAGATTACAGAATTTAATTCTGTAATCTTTGGTATAAATGTGCAAGCAACTTGTAACGGAAAAGAAATTTTTACATCCGTATATGCTCATAGGCCTGGCTCGGTGCACGACAGTCGTATTTTAAAAAGATCAAATATTTTTGGTATGATGAGAAGACGTCAACAGAACTATGGACTTATTTTAGGCGATGAAGGGTACGACATAACACCATGGCTATTAACACCGTATAGAAACCTCACCATACCTATGATACCATATAATATCATATTTGCGATATTTGTCTTTGTCCATTTGCACATCGGCAGTTGAAATTTGTCCAAAAAACATACAGTTTAAATAAATACTTGAAATATCTAGCTTTTGCTAGTTAGTAAAAGCAAAAGGTTATTCACTAAAGCTTATACTTCATACTAAAAGCAAAAGCTAAGTTTATATTCACTCGGGCCATTGTCTGTATACGAAAACTTGGGACAACCGGTATTTATTATTAGTGTCATCTAGTGGTACTTTCATAACACTTAAAAAGACATCTCTAGTTCTAATAACAAATTTAATATTCTCTATACTAACAAGCAAAATTTTTAAACAGTTTTTTTCTTAATTATAAAAAAGTTACAAGCTTTGTGAACTGAAATGACTCGTTATGTATTTGATTATTTATCATATGGTAATTCTATTGTAATTGAAGCAATGACTCAGTTAATATTGGGGAATTAAATAGGTCAAATTAATTGAACGTAAGATAATATGTAAATACGAACACAATTATTATTCCTATCAAGACAACAAATTTTGAAATATATCGGTTCAATGAAAAAATATAATTTGAAAATACGTCGTTATGTTATTAAATAGGTACTATTATTAGATAAAGCGTTTGCGTAATATGTTTTCTAAATTATTTAATAATAATTAAAAATTATTAATGATGGTGATAAATTTAATGGTGAATTATATTTCATCTGAGGGTCATTGATTTTTCATTAGTTCAAGGCAATATAATATATAAACAAATAATAGGTTAATAATGATTAATAATTACATCAAATAGGAAGCAACTAAAATTAACTGTTTTGTCAAATTTGAGTACAAAGTGTAATATTCGATAAACACCTGGTTGTTGAAGGATTATTGCCTTCCAATCCTCTATGTACTTTTTGAAACAAACTATAGTCTAGCAGATCGGTCTGAGGTCTCATCGAAAAAGATGAGGGGAGGAGGGTGCATCGCTCCTAGAGGGTTGCATCCTGGAAGGGACGGGTTTGATAGAGGTGTGTGTGTGTGTGTCGTGTTAAGAAGAATTTTATTCCCTAAACTGTCACTGCCTATCTTCAATCATTTTGGTTAGAGGTCCGTCTAGAGTGGCCGTCTGCCTAGACGACCCTATGACCAATAAACTCGAACCAAATAGCAGTAGGGAACTGTAAAAATTTGTAAATGCCTAAGGTATCTTCTAGGTATCAAAAAAGTAGCTCACTAAAATGTTGAAATAGCTAAAGAGATGTTGTTTTGACCGAATCGGAAGTTCAACTGCAATCTGAAATAAGGGTAGGAAATACCCCCGATTTTTACCCGTATAATCCATTATTTGACGAGAGGTAAACCGCCGACAAAAATCCTGTACACCTATTTCCACATACTTCCACTATACTGCCTCCAGTGTTCCAGCGTCTCACAGTATAGTATATGCAGAGTTGTTTCGGTATCCTTTTTGCATCTTCTGCATCTAAGGTCTCCGTTATACAGCCCTATTTTGTTCAGATGCTCCTTTGTGGGAATGTGTCCTGATGGTTCTTTTATGAATTTCTTCCCATGTATTTGCCTGGGCGAATTCTTCCAGTGTTCATGGTGTCGTTCTTTCACCCATGACCTAGTTGAGCATCCAGTGTTACACTGTTCCCGAGTCGCCAGTCTTCTAAGTTCTTCGCCGCATTACCATACCAGCCGAGTTGTTACCTTAGAGCTCTGAAGTGCTTTAAGGGCAGCTTGAGTGTCACTGTAGATCCTGATCTGCCTGTTGTTGTAGGCTCTCATTATTTAAGAGTTAATATACCTCCCTGCTGCGATTTGGGTCCAGTTTATTGGTCATAGGGTCGTTCAGGCAGACGGCCACTCTAGAAGGGGTTCTGACCCTCGTTTTTTTCTAAAAAAAATGCACAAGTTGATTCTTATTAGGTCCCATATGAACTATGCCCGTTAATTTCGAAGTGTTATGAATTGTAAGCCAATATCTTTAACCTTGTTTTCGTCTGTAATCTATCATTTATCTTTTGTTATCTATGGATAGATAGAACGACGACTTGTAAATTAATTTGTGTTGTGTAATTCGATATTTTTCGAAAACTTCAAACTTTTACGTTAAAGATAACTTAAATATAAAAATAGGTTTATCGACATCTGTTTATTCTTACGGATGCACCAGACTACCAAGTTTAGAAGTTTCTTTTGGTGCTGCTTTTGTATTATTTATTTTCTATATATGCGGATGATGGTACAGGTGGTTGGCTTGTTGTCGACTATTTGGCGGCATTTTGAACATCTGACACATACATATATGCGTATTTTTGTACATTTGGAAACGTTTAAAATGCTTTTAAATATAATCGAAGAGAAAAAAATATATATGTAATTGGCAAGGTTTTTAATTAACAAGTAATTTGGTAATGACTTGTTTTTTCATGTGTTTGCTCAGAAAATTTGTTTTTATCTAGATTCCTTTTCAAAGAATTAATTAGAATTTTATATTAAAAAGAAAGTAATTAGAAAAATTATTAAAATATTAAAGGATAAATATATAGTAAATTAAACTAGTTACTATAAATATTGAAAAGTCAATATTATCAAAGACAGAAACAAAATTGTTGGACCCATATTTTATGATTTTAATTTAACTGGAGTTACCTATCTGGAAAGGATTCTTCCTGAAGTTGAAAAATATTCTTGCAGATAATTTTTTGGACGTTCAACTTCAGGATATGATTTGGATGCAGGATGGTGCAGCTCCACTGTTAAAGAATATTTGAACAATGTATTTCAAGTGTGGATAATGGAACCATATTATGGCTTCTTAACAGTCCGGATCTATCTCCTATGGACTCATTTTTTGAGGGGTTTTTAAAAGACATAATAAATAATAATAGTGACTGTATTCAAGTCATTAAAGACCGAATTCAATAAGAACTAAATAATCTAAACTTCGAACAACTTTTATATAAGTTATTATTTATTTATAGTTGTAAAGTTAACTTTATTATATTCGTTATTTAATATTTGTAATTTTCACTCGAATTTTAATTAAATGTTGACCAAAACTTTTATTAAATATCTTAAGAACGGTGTGAGACAGGTATAGGGTATATTTTTGAAATCAGAAAAAAAACATCTTTTCAAACATTCAATTATATACAGGGTGTCATATTAAAAATAACGAATACTTTTTTGTGTCACCCACTGTACTTTTGTTGATGTTATAATAAAATTAGTTTATAACCACACAATTTTTACGAGAATTTTTATTCCAAAAATTTTTTTGTTTATGCAATAATAAATATGGTAAGGGCTGGGACATTTATAATGAATAACCTTGTACATAGCAATATTCAGACTGAAACTGCCGATGAAACTTGAGAAAATGGTATAAATGTCACTAACTGAAACCTTGAACAAAGTTATGATGGAAGGCACTGTATCAAGGACTTTTGATGTAAATAGAGTTTCAAGACAAGGGGATCCATTTTCGATAGTTCCGGTGCTAGAAAGTATAATAGATTCAAATGCGAAGTTTTAGTCAGCTCGCATGATTCAAGAACGCTTATAATGTTGCAAAAATGGCCAGGTAATTTGAAAAAATGTAAACCTTAAACGCCGATAGCAAAGTGACAAGAAGTTTGTGCCAACAACGGAGTTATCTAAGTTCTCTTGAGGGTGTTCTGGATAAAGTTTTGAGTCTTCTGCATTTGGATGGTGGCCTGCAAATAGGCTTGATTAAAATTTACAATTCGGAGGGACTGGAAACTGGTTCACATTGTTATTTGAATTATTTTCGAAAATTCGAAAATGGAATGATTGAAAAAAATTGTTTCATGAAAATTTCAGGGGAGGTTTTGATTTCCTTGCTTCCTCTGATGGGCCGCCACTGCTTAGGTACTAAAATCGATCAAAATGTGATGAAGAAACGATTCATATTATTTTGAGGATAGTGGTGACGAAAATCCAAAAAATTTACAAGTGTGGCTGTCTCGGGGTTACCCTTGAAATTGATATGTTAGATATATTTTTTAGAAGTTTCGATTGGTGTCAAAAATGAAATACTCTGTATAACCTGAGACTAATAAATAAGCAATAAACATCCACCCTTTTTATAATAGTGCGAAAAATTCAAACAATAACAAACCACAGATCTCAAGTATAATTTGTTTTTTTTTTAAATAATGTCACCTGTCATTTTTTGTCACATTTCAACGATGTACTTGTTTTATGAAATAATATAGTAGGTTGACTTTATAAATATAGCGGAAATTCAGTTTAAATTTTGTTCCATTAAGGATAATTTTTATTTCCATCTTATTTCACTATGAATTGATTGACAGAAAGTACCATTTATATATATCCAAGTTTGAAAGCTTTCTGCTAATTACTTTTTAATTTATAAATAATTAGGATACATAATCGAATCCATTAACTATTTGAAAACAAAATTATACGCTTTAATCAACTTTCTCTATTCGTGTATATAATTGTAATATTGAGTCAATTTTTTTAATATATTTTTATAGCTTAAGCATAATAACTAATATATAAACAACTTCCTTATTTTTCTCATCCACAATTTCATAAACTATAAAAAGATGAAGTGAACAACAATTAAAAGGAATTAAAACTAATCACCGATGCATAACTGTCGCATACACATCAAAGGCGAAAAAACTCACAAATATAAACAATATTACGATATGAAACGATTAATTGTCTTATTACGCGAACTTTTGATGTAGTAAAACGCGATGTATTTTGAGATAAACGAAGTACGAGTTTAAAATCCGAGCATTGATTGCTCCGTTTACATCAAGCGCTCGACTGAGACTGATTGTCAGTGTTGCCAGCAGCTTCTGATTTTTCGTACTAAATTTTGTTGAATTTCGTAATAGGTTAGGACTTGTTCGTAATAGATTTTTTTTTGAAGTTTTCTATATGTTTTCTAAATGGTTGACGGAAAACTAACAAAGATGTCGCTAAAGTTGAACATGTTTACTGTTGAAATTTTCTTGAAATCAAAATTACCAAAACAAATAAAACTTTTATTGCATAGATTCAAGAAAAAAATATACAAAGCAACAAAAAAACGAACAGAAATTGTAAGAATAATATCTAATTGAGAAAAACTTCTCATAAAATCTTTTTTACTAGTGAAAATAGATGAATGGGAATATTCTTGGAAAAAAAGTGAAGTTAGGAAGGGATTAAATAGTCGTGACATCAGAAGTCTAATGCCCGTACTTTTAAACAAGACTTGAGGCCGAGCACGGCCATGTAAAATGTGTCAAAAACTGATGCTCAAGGCCGAGCTCAGCCTCAAGTCTTGTCTAAAAGTACGGGCAATGAAGAAAGATTTCATTTGTCTATCTCAAATGTCAAAAGTCGAACGCTGAATTTCCTTACACTGTCCAGTAGTGCCAGTGCAAGGAGCCAAGGAGTAAAGCCAATGCCAACAGCGGTGTAAAGGCAAAATTACAGCGTTTTTTTGTTAACGATGTGATATAGGTATCTGAGATTTTTGTTTTCGATTTTTTATTCTCTGGCCAAACTAATAGAAACGTAATAAATTGCAAAGCGGCGTAATAGTGTAATAAATAAATCCATTTAGTAATAGATCTATTACGAACGTAATAGTGCTGGCAACGCTGCTGATTGTCTACTGTTTGTACATTTGAACTACTATGCACGGTATTCAGGCGGATGGATAGTGTAGGGTATTTGTCATGGTAGATGAAAAGAAGCTTTTGTATACCGAAAAGTCAACACGATTGTTGTATTTGTAAGGAATTGGAAAAGATCGTATTTTAGACCGAGACCGATTATCCACGGAATGTTTATTTTGTGACTAATCCTAGTAGTCCTAGAAGGAAAATCGTTACAATATTTGTACGAATATTTTACTTAAACGCTAACAGTGAGAAATAATAAAACTTTGAGAACATTTTGAGACTGACGCACTGAAATTTCTCTTTTTGGGTTGTTGGGGATGTTCCTAGAAATTTTTTTTTAGTATCTTTGAGGCGTTTCAATAAAAAGTTTATTTATTTATTTGCATTTTTCAGTTCTCACAAATCTTTCAAATTTTCCCGATCCCTGGAAAATGAGTGCATTGTATTCCGAATAAAAATATTGGTTCAGAGAGTAGACATAGTAAGCTTTCAAATGGTGTGCATTTGATAACAAAATAATTGAACATTAGTTCTTTATTTTCGCTTGTTTACAAGATTTGTGAGAACTCCGAAAACGACTGAAAAATGCAAATAAATAAATAAACTTTTTAATGAAACGCATCAAAGATACTAAAAAAAAATTTCTAGGAACATTCAGGACCTCCCCAGACCCCATTTGAAAAAACAAGGGATAATAAACCATTTAAAATAAATAAAATGTCAATGATTTAATGGAAGAGGCCAAAATATTGGGTTAAAATAACATTGGCCACTTTTTGCAATGTCCTCGACGGGCGAGAACGGGGTTTAAGGTACACATATTGATACCTACGGATATTCCCATTACAATGAACTTTAAATCATCGAAAAATATTAATTTTTGACCGAGTTATGGAAGAATTTGTCCGCCGGCTTACAAGTTAATTTGATAGATAGTGCAGCCGCGTAAGCGAGGGGACATTTGGATGCGATTATCTCGAAAACTATTGCATTCTGGAAAAAAATGATAGGGACCATTTTTGTAGATAATTAAACGACCTTCACTTTTTACCTGAACAAAATTTTTCCAAATTGCATATTTCGGGAGATAATGGCGGGAAACCGTTTTTTGGGGGGCGTTAGGGGCCATTCTGGACCCTTAGCCAAGGCGCAATCTTGGAGAATTTTTTCTCCCTTTGAATTTCCTGTCAAGACCTACATATCAAGCCAAAAAAAATTATTGGTCAAATATATTGATAGGTTTTCCCCTTCAGTTACTGGACTATAAGCAAAAAAATGGTACTTAATCTGATAGATTATTTCGAGAATGAATGAAAAAGTGAAAATTCATCAACCAGTGTACAGGAAACATTAACCATCATTATTTTCTCCGGGTATATTTGTAATCTCACATTTTGGTAACCTCTGTGTCTTCTGATTTGATTAATATGGTTAGTGACCTTTGAACCCGCACTATAAGAGCGCTTTTGACTATATTAACAATTTGATTAATTTCATGGTTCGTATATTAAGGACTCTGAAATAAGCTTTACTTTATATTCACGATTTTTAAATGATTTATTTAAAAAAAATGTCTAGAAATAGACATTTTGCTACGTTGCGAATAAACAACTTTTGAGTACCACTTTGCGTCAACATTTTTCTAGTAATCGTATTCAATGGACCGGTCTATAATTCATCGGTTGGAAGGAAAGAAAAAAAAGCTTACACGGGCTTTCGATGTTTGGCCTTTGTGACCGTTAAGGTCGCTTTGCGTTTTGTATTTTTCTTACCGGAAGAATGAGGTGTGTTCCCCCAAATTAAATGATTTTATCTGCCATTATCCGTCGCGTCCGTTGAAAGATGGAAATATCAAATAGGTAATTTTAGTTTCCCTAATGACTAAATGTTTGTTCATCGACAGCAAGGGGGAATTATAAATGTACAGTTTTGTCACAGATTATAAAGAGAACAGATACGAAAGCTTGACAGAGAACAGTGAAAAGAGAGAGACATGGGTGGATATACCCATTTAAATGTCCATCGTCGTATGTCGACTCCGTTCGGGCTGCTTCGCGAGATTTCTCAATAGGGTTGTCAATTTGCATAATATTTCCTTCAATTTAAGAGCATACGTCAAATATTTTATAAGCATTATTTTTAAGTGTGATAGTTATACAGATACAAATATTCGATAATTACTTGTTTTACATAAATTTTATTAACATTAAAAGAATTATACAATTAAAAGGTTATAATCAGGGCTATTCACTAAGCAAAGTTGTTATGGATAGCAACTGTAAATTGTCGTTATGTTCAAGGTCAGTTGCTAAGCGCGAAATTGGTATTCACTATTTAAGTAAAGTCGCTATAAAAGTTGCTATGCATAATGACAAGTGGCTATGAGAAGTGGTTCACTGGCAACTGCTCCAGAGATGTTGTTAACGAAAACCACTTGCGTCAGACACTTAGATATTGGAATGTTTTGATTCATTTATGTGAACAGTTAAATATTTAAAATTGATAAGAATGGCATTTTTAGTACATATATACATAATGTATAAAAATCTTACCATAAATATATTAATTTTTTACAAACCATACCTATCCTTGGCAACCATGCACAATAACGGTGACGGCTGGTTCAAAACGTCAAAACATGCTCAAAATCACTTGAAATCTGTGCTCAAAATTCATAACGCCATTTTTGTTTGCTTCATTGTTTGAAGGTGTTCAAACGGCGATATTAATTGTGTTATTTGACTAATCGATTGTGCGTTGTGGTAATATTAACTATAAAAATATAGTGGTATAGACTATTATTCTTATAAAATGAATAAACATCACGGCGAAGTGTATTGTTCATACAGACACTGTCCAAATAAATTGTATTCGGAAAGAAAAATAAAGTTCTTTCGATTTCCAAAGGATGAGAGTAGGTAATTTAATATCTCGGCCTATGAAATAAGAAATTTTCAAGTTTTTTATATTAACTTTGGTGCTACAAATTATTATCAATAGGTGTTCATTGTATTCCCTTTGATAATAAATAAATTAAGAATTATATTTGTACTTTAAAATTTGGTTGATTTTTGTAATTATTTGTGTTATCTAAAAATGTATTTATTAATTAATATCTTAAAAGTAATGACTATTTATGACAAATCATAAGAATGTAACATAAATATATATTCGATTATGATTATTGTTTTAATTCATGGCGCAGTTTTAAAGATTTAGTGGAAACTTCCAAAAAAACTAGATCCGGCACTAGAAATTGTTAACACTGCAATTTGGTAAGAAATTCAGAAAATATTTTAAACTGGCAACATCGCGGCCATACCGAGTTAATGGTCCAAGGTCATTGAAGACGGAGCTGAAAATCGTTTTACCGGGATTCGTATCTGTTCTCTTTATAATCTGTGGTTTTGTTGCGATTAAATTATACGGGGGTTGGTTGCATTTTTGTTATAAAATACACTTCTTTAATCAACATTTTAGATATGGTGTACTTTTTACAGGAATAAGCATCAATCTTTTCCAGGTGTATGACGCAATGAATGTCAGAGAGGGTGATGTCCGAGCATGTAAACTGATAACACTCAAACATACGATAAGTTGCAAATGAACCGGACTGTTTTCGATATAGACGGCCTTTACTGTTCTCTATTTGCGATAACTCAAGTAGCATTTGCAAAAACAAAGCCACTAATTGTAACGTTATCCAATCAAAGCTGGTACAATTTGTAGCTGTCAACTATTATTTAAAGATTTAAAAATAAGACCGATTCCACACGCAGTAATTAAGAAAACCAATTGTAAACCGTTCAAACTATAGCGGCATTTTCTAATCCACTTCCTAGCTATTTCGAATATTTCAATTAAAATCGTTGAAGCTATCGAGATAATGTTCAACTATATAATAATTGATGACAATTATATGTTATTAAAGAAGGTAATTGTAATTCTAGTGTTATGACAAGCGGTCATCTTTTGAATTTGAAATGAAATTAAATATGATCTCACCGAATAATTTGAAATGATTTGTTCTATTAATATCTTAGTAAAGGGGCTATGTGGATTCTGGACAGTGACCATAAGAAAATCGCGAAGAAACCTAATAACGATTTCCGAGCGTTTTTTCCGAGTTTGCAATTGTTCCCATAATGATGTAATTGGAAAATGCATTTTCCGGCCCAGAAGGCCTTTTTCAAAAAAGTGCCAGCCCACATTTTTTCCAGTCTTTTTTGGGATCTTCCCGAACACAATGCAGAAAACCACATCTGTGCTCCAAAATTTCCTCTATTCGGGTGATTTTGTTCTAAATGCCCTGGACTATAAGGTTCGTTCTGGCGAATTGTCCCAAAAATTTAGACTCCAAATTTTGATAATTGCCCCCCACCCCAAATTTAACAATCGCCCCCTCCAAAAAGATTAACAATTCTCCCCCCCATTTTGACAGTATGGTACCCCTCAAAATTTAGCAATTGTCTCCCCCAAAATAAAGCAATTGCCCCCCCGCACAGTTTGGTGTAAGAGTACCGTTATGCATCCAACTCGTGCGGTACCAATCGCATGTGACAAAGACTATTATCAATAATTTCGCTCCTTTTTATTTTAGTTTCATCTTTCAAAATACAATACATACAATATTATTAAATGGGGAACATTTTCATCAATTTTTATGTATCGTTATCTAGGTAGTAACCGATTTTTCTTATTGATCCATCAAAGATCGACAATAATTTACGTCAAAGACATTTTCAAAATGTCTTGAAATAGAAATAAGCGATCTAAGATTTGAAAGATTATTCCATATTCGGTCTTTTTAACTATTTAAACTACCAGGATGTGTTTGAAATCTTCAAATGAAACTGCGGCGCAGCCATATTGCCTCCTATTCTCGTTGAAATTCCCAACGACCGTATTTGGCGCTAATTAGATACTTCAATGAATGATCCGTGATTGCTTGCTGCCGATTATCATCAACAAGTTCTGTCAATCAGAAGGTACGAAAGTTTTCCGCATACATTTCAATGTTAACAACTATACAGCTACAGTATTATTTTAGTAATTGTTGTGGATTTTTCTTTTTTCTTTTGATTATTTCATTTTGGACTGTGGATACAAAAACTGTAATGAGATCTCAGAACCTCTGCGATTCAACGATTGCTTAGGCCTCTTCATTGGACGAACAATCCTATACAATAGAATTTAACAGACATTATTTCTCTCTCTTAGCAATCAGTGCTTACAATTTTACGCATAATATTCGTCCTTGTTAATCTAAATAAATTAATTAAAGTAAATATTGTTTTGGGGATTATGGTAGTTTTGATATTTTATAGTTATATATTTGTATAGATTGTTTCCAAGAAATATTAGAAAATCTGATCATTGATCGAGGTATATCCGGGTGTTCGGTATTTCATTTATTTACCTATTTTATTTGCTATTTTGACATTATACCCAACCTTAAATTTGATAAATTGATCAGGATCGTATTCAGCCAAGTTCGAAAAGGCTATGAAATTAATAATTACTAGCTTCTTTTTTTAATTGAAAATTCCACACATGTGATTTTTAACCAATCAGAACGTGTATTTCTAACAGATCACCATGACAACGGATGAGCTTTAGTGGAAATTTTTTCCTCCTGGGTACCCAACAGCGAATTATACTGATTTATTATGACAGAATATTTTTTTTGACAATCTAATTAATATTCACTCTTCATAAATCGGGCAGGTAGCTTCATCCCGTATTATGACGAGTTTTGAGGTTTTTCTATTGTCAAGGGAATAAAAAATTAAGATATTATGGTAGCCAGTGACGTGGACTAAGAATTGAATAAATAAATTGTATAATATGAAAGTAATTCTTATTTCAAGCAACTTTATTTTAATATTGAATATAAAAAATTACATAACTTATATTGAGCCACATATTCTTAAACTTACATAAGTACGCCCCTGGAATTTGGACAAATGATTGATTTATTCCTCTGCCGGTTTTATGCAAAATTGAATTCACGAAATTTGTTATTAAAAATGAAATTTAGAATTCCATTTTAAAATTTCTAAACTTTATAGACAAGCTTTAATGAGATTTTGAACTTATTTCAATTTATTTATCACATAAAGCGGTATAGACAAATAGTTTGTTAAATAATGACCATAGTAAGATGTGACTCGATGACCTAAATCCCATGTATTTGCATTATTTTACATACGCCCTCATTTGTACAAACCTTAAAAAGGACAATACACTCGGATAATCCACCCACAATTCAATAATAACATCAACATCAATACTAACTAACAATGTATACATTTCCTATTAACTTTTCAACGTAATTATCTTGCAACAGAATCATTTGATGGTTCATACCATTAATCAATATACTAGAACAAATAACATTTATTGAAAAACATTTAATACTAATATAAATTTTGTACAAAAATATAAACTATAATTCAAATATTAGGCCAGTCGGTATGAGTCATTTTAGACCAAAAGTACAAGTAATTAGCAATACGGCTGATTTTTTTAATAAGTACCTTGAAGTATGTAGATTAATATAAAAAAAAAGTTTACCAGTCTATCGATTTCCCAAATTATGAAAAAAAGAATTTATTAATATTTCACGCTGGGAGGAAGGTGGAGAAGAATAAAAAATACCACCGTGTAGGGGAAGTGTTTTGCAATAAAAAAGATGTCTTGCGTTTTTTCGTCCGATCAATGGTTTGTCCGTAAAAAATTCGGTAAACTAAGTATGTGTTCCGCATCCGCGCGACTCTGCTGGAGTGCGTTCATAAACGTTACAGAGTACACATTTCTCACACTTTTTTGACAACAATCGTTCATAAATGAAATTTTTGTTACTCTGTGACTATTTTCCCAGCGTTCATAAATATACTTTGACATTTCCAATGTACACATTTCTAGACCGCGGTATGGAGCGTAGTAATATTTTATCGAATCAAAAATGTGAAATAAGACGTAGTTTTTGTAACCAGCTGGTTACCTAGAAACAAGAAAGTACAGATACAAAATTTTTAAAAGAATGAAAACGTTCCAATACAATCTCCACATAATTTTCTATTCGTTGTGGAGCAACTTTTTTTTCCAAGAGAAACTATTAAAATTTTTTCTTTGTCTTCACTATCACTCTCGTCATCAATATCATCAAATAAATGATATTTTGAACCTAATGCAGCTGCCAATATTACATATTTACTTTTATTTTGGTTCATTAATTAAAATTTGACAGTTATGCTACCATAATGCGGCGGAAAAAAATATAAATATTCAATCAGAATTTTTTTTCAATCCTTGGTAAGAGTTAAGGTTGTAAATAATCAATAAAGGTAATAAATTAATTTTTACATATTTTTATTGGAAAAAGGTATGAAAATAATTATATCTTAAATTATATATTAATTATCTTTTATACATTTTCAGTATATACATTTTGTTCGTTGAATATTAATCTTTATTTTACATGAGTATCAAGTTTTATTTTGAAAAAATAAAGAATATTCCTACCCGAATCTGTAAAAATTGCTATTTTCGATTATAATAAAAAAAATCATTGAATCCAAAAATGTATGTAAATTAAAGTTTTTTAATTATATATTCTTGATCTTCGAAGTTTCCCCAACATTTCTACGCAAACCCCATTAAAATTACTCCAGTTTTATCAAAGTAACAGTGTTTAATATATATATTTTCTTGTAAATTCAAGATTCCTAAAATTTACAAAATAATGAAAAGTGCCGTATTTCGTAATTAGGAAAAATCAATTATCCGTAAATTTTATCTATGGAACAGACCTCATAAATAACAGTTTCCATCCTTCGAAAAATTGTTTCAATGCCACCTTATTATATAATATATTTTTCATTGAGATACTTGGTTTTTGATTAAAATATAATATTTATATTATACAGGGTGGGGCACTATGAACGAACTATTCTCTGGCGTCTTAACGGCAAATATAATTAGAAAAAATAAGTCGTAGAATTAAGTAGATTACTTAGGACTATAATTTAAAAATATTTTGGAATATACAGGGTGCTCCAAAAAAAACGTGCCGTATCAAAGTTGAATTCCTTTGAATGGAACACCCTGTATTTTATCACATTTTTGAATTGTACTTTTAAAAATAATGTGAGTTCATTAACATTTTCCTATACCTATCTAGTTCAGTTTCCAGGATAAATCGATTTTACATAATTTGTAGACCCTCCGAAAAAATACAATAACTTCAAAATAAAAACGAATAGCCACATTTGCTTTACACAAGATGTCAGCAAATAATTGAATATTAAGAAACAAATTTAAAATTTCTCGAGAACTATCAGAGTTAGTTATAGGCAACCCTAATACCAACTGTAAGGTAATAAATTCCCACGTTTAACAGACCCAACAGATACAGGGTGTTCCATTTAAATTAAGCCAGAAATTTATGTATTAAATGGTTAGTGTTATACTGTCATATTAAAAACACCCTGTATATGATAGCATACCAGTAAATATTGGAATCGGAATAATAAAAGCTTCTAGTGAGATGGTGTGAAGCAAATGTGGTTATTCGTTTTTATTTTGAAGTTATTGTATTTTTTCGGAGGTTCTACAAATTATGTAAAATCGATTTATCCTGGAAACTGAACTAGATAGGTATAGGGAAATGAAAATGAACTTACATTATTTTTAATGATACAACTCAAAAATGTGATAAAATACAGGGTGTTCCATTTAAAGGAACCTAAATTTGATAATGCACGCTTTTTTTGGAGCACCCTGTATATTCCAAAATATTTTTTAATTATAGTCCTAAGTAATCTACTTAATTCTACGTCTTATTTTTTCTAATTTTATTTGCCGTTAAGACGCCAGAGAATAGTTCGTTCATAGTTTCCCACCAGAGAACTGAACTAATCAATTAGGTTGCCCTCCAGCAGAATGTGGCCGACAAGTCAAAGTCAAAAATTTTTTTAATAAAGTATTATTAGAGTTTCTTGTTGTATTATTGTCGTTTTTAATAAAGCGCGTTACCAATAGATATCGCAGAATAATTTAATTATTCCAATGCTTTATAGGTTTTGAAAAATATATTTCAAAGGCAGTGACCGTTCATCTAAGAAGCAACAACTACTTCTCGGGCTATAGGCCCCGACGGATATTGAATTACACTTCAAAGTCTCTTCTAATTATTATACTGCGAAATTTTTTTATAGTTTATATCTACATCGTTTATATCTATCAGAATTTAGGATTATTTCAGTAGTCGAACATGTGCTTCATGTGCTACAATTATCTATATTCTTAGATTATTATTTAATGACCACATTTTTATTTAAATGTTAAATTCCGGTTTAATAGAATACCAACCTTGATGAGTAACGCGTGGTTTCTATATTTGAAACTGATCAAAATATGTCTATAAATTATTTTCCACTCCCATGTTGTCGAAGTAACTACGTGTAAATATTATAAGGAGTAATAGTTTATTGTTTGTAGTAACTTGTAAGTATTATTTCAATCAAACAAACGGTCCATTAATTCACATAACGTACATTGTATAACAATGATAAGACGTGTCTCAGTATTTCGTACCAAAAAACGTGGGAGATGATAGAGAGGCTAAAAATAATTATTAATAATTAAAATAAATTTTTTCTTCGTTAACGAACTTTAGGATCTAAAGTTATTTAACCAACTAGTGTATTAATGATGGCCATTACCAATCGAGATAATTTAACACACAAGCAGAGCGAGTGCGTTAATGTTCGAGATTGTTAATTGCCCTTTCAATATTCGTGTCAGTTACAAAGTTTTTCCGTCGACTCATAAGTTCTATTCGTTTTTCTCAATATTTAAAAAATGAAAATATTCATTTGTCATTGTCAAAAATGAATAATGACACTGAAATGTATGTTTGGTTGCCTACACCACAGGTAACTGTCGATATAAATATAATGTGTAAGATGTGCGTTGGGTTGCCTACAAAGAAATCGTTGATTAATGTGAATCATGCATTAATAGAGGTCATTAATGTATGATTTTGTCCAATTATGAGAACGTTAATAGCATTATGTTAATACACGGTCGACGGAAATAGTATATTATGCAACGATCATGAAATGATTGTTTAATACACAAGCAATAACTGGGATACGAAGCTAGCCGAAGGCGAGTTGATGCGAGTGTATTAATAACCATTACATTAAAGTTGCATGCACTATTTTTTCTACAAACGAGAAATTTTATTTGAATTCAATAACATTGCTTTTTGTTTAATTTCATCTGGCAACAATGTTTTAGATTTTTTCCGCTATATCCTTCGGGCTTTCTTTCTAAAAATATCAGCAATTTTGGATATTTGCTTATATTCGTTCTATGTTTAATGTTGAATTGGGTTTTTAAAATAGAGGAATGTGTCCAGACAGATGAGTATTTCAATTTGTGTGACTGCTGTTTGCACCGATTGTAGTTATCTTTTGGCTTTAGTAACTTATTATTAACTTTAACCATTGATTGAAAGTGTTTTGCGCCATATGTGGTTAAGGTACTAGTTAGTAAATTATGTGTTAGGTGTAAGTTGGTAACTCGACAAATAGGAATAATTTGAAAAATAGCAATTTTGTTGGTAATAGTGATATTAATATTTGTAACATTACCCAAACAAAAGGTTGGAGTTTTGAATATGAGCGGAAAGAGAAAAAGATCAACAAATTTCTCTCATTGAAAAAGAAAGTACAAGCACATAATAGAATCCAAGCAAGTTTACTGCTCAATCAGATAGCTACAGATCTATACCTAGATGTTTTAAAACGATTTTACAAATAAAAAGAAAGGGATCTTTTTCTAAAAGTTGTAGCATCCATCTCTTCAAAGTGATTTTTCCTCTGATATCTTCTTCTTGGAATCCCATAGTATGTCGCAAAATTTCCAGGTCATGTCCATCTTCTTCAAAATCCATTAAATCCATTTTTTATTGAAATAGGAGTTTATCTCGCAAATTCGCCAAGCACTTTAGTTGATTGTATACTGACATAACTTTATAAATCTTAAGACCTACCTTATCTGTGGATAGGATTTAACTATTAATAATTATAGCGTTAACTTGAAAATGAATGTCATGGTGCAAGAAACATTTTAATTTAATTGGTAATTAAAACTTAACCACAACTTAGCTAAGACCGGTGCAAATGGCTGTGAGAGCTCTTCAAAGTACACTAGATATACGTTTTCAGGAAAGGATGCTACCTCCAATCCATAAATTGACCATAAAATTTATCATAAACCTTTTTTGAGTTTGCTAATGGATACATTTTTCGCCTTTTCAACGATTTCAGTTGGTGTGTATGAAAACTCTTCTTCGCTCGACATTTCTTTTAAAAAGTAGAAAGCAAATATTGAAACTGTCATAAAACTCATTCTCTTAGAAACTGTCAAACATTCTACAGAAAATATTGAGTTGGTTATTTAACAATCTTGTTTTCTATTGGTCAATTTTTCAGTTACATAATGATAACCAGTGTTATAATGGGAATCATTATGAAACTGAAAATTAGTATAGGAGTGGAAAAACTGTTCGCTTATTTATAATTACTAATGCCCTATTATAAAATGGTAAAATTTCAACTGTTTATTAACACCATTATTGCACAAATTTGGAGTCATAAGCGAGTCTACACTGCACTCGTGAACTCAGGTACGGACTAAGTTCGATGGTTGATGCGGCAATTTTTTGTTAAATTTCACTTTTTTCAATTACAAATGCAACAATTTAATTTTTTTAACATTAAAAAAAAGCCTCTTGATAAAATAAGCTGACCTTAGGGACAGTCTAAAGGTTTGTTCTCACAGAAAATCTCTGACAAGTAAACAAACCAATCAGAAATCTTTGTGAGAACGCTTTAGGGTCTTTGCGCCGAATTCGGATTGTCAAAGACTGTCCGTGATGCTTGTGAGAACAAACCTTAATAGATCACTCAACGCTAATAGTAATATTGATGAATACAAGTTTTAGGTTGGAAGTAACTGTTATTATCAAGTTTAAAATAACGGTAAAAAAGTATAAGTAACTAAAAATAATTGATTGATTGTATTTATCGAATAGAACACAATCCAACGATTTCAATTCAATCTCCCGTCGAACGTAATAGTTTTCTTGAATGAATGCTACAAGTTATCAGTACTCTTTATGGCAAGTACCAGTAGCGGAAAACGTCGGATGCGCGGGTACCACTATCACAATAGTACCTTTTGAAAAATTCCAATCAGCGAGTAAAAACTCGTCGCGAATAACTGCTCGTCAGGCGGCTTGCTTATTCTTTTTTTTTTCCAACTTACTCCGTCTCCTTCTATCACATGTATACGAAAAATTATACAGGAAGAGATGCCGTTTGAGGTAATAAACCATACTTAGAGGTATTGGTTGATTTAGAGTTGTACTAGATGGTGGTTTAATTGATTCTTGTTACTGGAAAGGTAGCAGCTATCCATAGTTGTTAATAAGATGTTGTAAACAAAGAATATTTGAAATTTTATTTACTGACGTGTAAACACTCGAAATCAAATTCATGAGAGAATTATTTTGTTGATGTGGAAAAATTACATGACCGTGTCGAGTTGATTGGTTAATTTCTGTATTACACGCATAGAAAAAGCACACTCAGATAGGTTAAGATTTAATACAAATATGAGTTTCTGAAGTTATATTATCGACAATGTTGTCTGAGGAGTATTGGGCGTTTATAGACCTACGTACGTATAGGGACTCTACATATTTTAGATATTGCAGCTGTCAAATCTTTCTCCTCAACTTCTGTAGCTTTATGGCTTCAAGGTTGGATCAGATTGCCCCACAATATAGTTTTAAAAAAGAATATACAATTTACATTCCAGAGAGAAACGACTCCTCCTCCTATAACAGCGAATCTCAACTGGTACACTGATGGCTCTAAAACAGATTCAAGAGTAGGAGCCGGAATATATGGGGTAAAAGAGAAGAACACGATCTCTCTAAGCCTTGGGAAACATGCTACTGTCTTTCAGGCAAAGGTAAAGGCGGTGCAATGCTGTGCAGAAGAGTTGATGATATGGGAGGTGGATCGTGATCTAGTCAGACAGCTAAGCAGCAGTAAAGGCGATACGCTCATATTGGATAACATCAAGTCTGGTGTGGGAGTGTCGCAAGGCACTCAACAGAACTAGCAGTTATAATAGAGTAACCCTAGCCCATGAATTAGCCAAGAAGGGAGCAACAGAGGTCATGATAGGGCCAGAACCTTCCTGTGGAATTGCTAAATGCCTAAGTAAATCCATCCACAAATGGATAAACAACCATGAGTTGCGCTGCTATGAAATCCCGGGACAAAGGCACGCTAAATTATTCCTTGCAAGCCAATCTAATCTAAGGCTAACTCAGAACTCGTCTACAATCATTGTTGGTGCAATTATGAAGTTTAGTCAATCTCAGAACTTTGCGTTCTATGGTAAGAAAGAATTGTTTTTGGTTGGCCTTCTCAACAATTTGACTGGTGCAACGTTTTCACTCCCACCATGTTACCTTTAACAGTTTGACTCGAAAAACTGTCACCATAAAAACGCTCTAACTTCGGGGTCGAATTTTTAATAGTCTAATGGCTAGGCAACAGCTTCTCATTAAAAAATCCAAATTTACCAAACCTCTTGTGCACTTATTAAGTAAAAAATCTGCTGAATGTTCTTCTAAACGTCAAATAAATATGTACAAAAAACTTGAATGGAGTAACTGTACCATTTTCTTTAAATAAATTCACTATTCACATTTTTGGAAGAAAAATATTCCGAAAACATAATCGGGTCTACAACTAAATATTTTTTTTAAATAATTATCCATATTTATAGGCTTTTTAATGATAAAATTTAAAAATGGCAAAGAATTGTTCTATTTAAAAATTTTTGTATCAAGTAAATTTCAACGTAGACTACAAACGATGTATCTAAAAACAAACAGGATATTGTGAACAGCCGGCAGCACGATATACGTATCACGGTCATTAGAATTTCAATTTCAGTCAGACACGACGAAGAATAGAAAGAAGCATTTATTATAATTTCAAACGGTTTGTTTTTATTCCTATTCGGTTTATGCATTTAATGAAAATTTCCTTTTCTGGTCGAATAAATCACTTTAAACTACTTAAATAAATAGTCAGTGTATTTGATGGAAGTAACGTCAATTTGTTGGGACTTACCCAGTTTTACTGAACGACGAAGTATTTGTATTTAAATGAGAATTGTACTTACATTGGTGCTGAGTTGTGAAGTTAACGTATGTACTTTTTCTTGAGCTTCTGTTAATTCTCTTCTTAGTTTTCTTATTTCGTGCGCCTGTTTTTCTTCGGCCGATGAATACAAACTAGACGCTGTTGAAACCAAGCTGATTGAGGAACCGTGCACTAAAACGAATTATATGAAATTATTTTTTTTACCTACGACCCCCCCCTGTAATCGGTCAATAACACACAGTCGGCATCAATGTAATGATGTCTATTACGCACGGTAAAAAAAAACCACAGCTGGAAAGTGAATCGCACGGCTTCCCTTTCATCATCTTAGCAACTGTCAATAGACGTCGCCATTTTATTCAAAATTTACTATTTTAAAACATTCGATATTGCCACGTTTAACTATGAAAATCCCAAAGGGCTAAGTATGTATTGATTATAATAGAAAAATGGACTCTTGATTATCAACAATATATAAATAATGATTAAACGTTAGTTCTTCAATGTGCTTTTTTAATTGGTAATAGAGATGGAGATTGAAGTTTACCAAGCACCTCTAATAATGTAACTGTTGTTTCTTATGCTTCAACAAGCAAAATAAGCGTTGTATGATTTATCTTCAATAAATGTACTGTTACTATAAACAATTATTATAATAACTAATAACATGGAATTAAATGCTATACACCTCGAGAGCCTTAAGGTTTGCAAGGTTCTAGTCTACGTCATTCGATTCTGAATTGAATTTTCTATAAAAAGAGGAATTTTCCACATCGAAAAACCTTAGATATGGATTTTAGAATTTTCAGATTTTGAAAATTTTCCACACCGAAACATACCAATTCGCGAAGACTCATAATTTTAAAAATTCCTCTTTTTATAGAAAATTCAATTCTGAATCGAATGGCGTAGACTAGAACCTTGCAAACCTTAAGGTTCCTGAGATATTAGCCAATATGTAGAGAAATGTCAAAAAGTCAGACTCCAGATTTTCATAAAACTGGCCATAAAATGAGACGGGTTTTGAAAAACTTGAATTTTTTTTCATTTTATGGGGTTTCAGAACAAGCAAAACTTTTTATCAAGAATAACATTTTTCACTAAATTTATATTTAAAAATTTTCCACCTATAAGATACTCCATCCGTGGACACGCTGTATAATGATGCGCGGTGGAAATTTTTATTCAATATATTGTGTCGTTTGTAAGAATAAAATCTTAAATATAATTATGTGTTGTGACCTTTTTATCATCCACACCTATTATGCATACTTAATATTATTCACTGGTGAATAATGTACGTCATTATACTTGGAGAAGCACACGTAAAATGTTAAAATTATCAAAAAGTCGCGGACAATAGCTATTTGTGTAATAAGAGCGGAAAGTGATACTTTGCCGTTTGAGGCCGAAAGCGGCAACGCACTTTCTGCTCGAATTGCACACAAGATTTTTTCTACGATCACCTTATTTTTAAACAAATAATTAAAAAAAACATGAAAAGTACACTTTATTAGAATGTGATGTTGAAAACATGTAACAATTATTGTTTTTCGTATTTACCTCTGGATTTAGTTGGCAGAAGATTAAATTAAGAGTAATATGTTTAGCAAAATCTGCTATATCTGGAGGTGTGCTTGAAAATTCACTGTCACTATGCATTTTTCAAATAGCTATTTATAAGCAGACAACTTTTTTATAAACTAAAAATGAAATAATGACGTTTCATTAATTCCATAGTCTACTATTTTCACAAAATAGTAGGTAGGTACTTAAATATGCAATCATTGTTGCATCTAGGTGTATAATGCATTGCCTACCTTCTGACTGTTATA
>CAJUYG010001318.1:0-37167 GCA_910591675.1 Galerucella calmariensis
TTAGTTTTAATTTTTTCTTGCATGAATCCACCTATAGTATATAATAAGCTACAATTTTAAAATAAAAATTTACATATCCCATACCCTATACATATACCTACAAACAGCAACCTCCCATTTGGACGCAAACTTATTTGGTAAATGCTCCTTCCTGTCTGTTTTATGTTCTAAGGTTTAAACGTCTGGTCCGTCTGGTTTACATCACAGGAGCTATGAGCATGTCATGAAAACAACACCAACCGCGGCAATGGAATGAATCCCTGGTCTGACTCATAGATAACATAACACTGGTCTGACCACTCCTGACTTGCACGTCAAATAGGTTGCGTTGATGTCGTTGATGACCATGTTAAGATTGCACACGATTGGTGTAAACCCCGAAGTCAGCGTTGCCACAGGTGGTCCGATATGGCCCTTTTTAAAACGGAGTTGCCCTGTGGCACCTCTTTTCGAAATCTGGCCCGTTTTTCCCGCCTGTCCATGTCCACTGTGAACTGTTTCTCGTTCCTGTCTGACTCATAGAATAATACTTATAAACTGTGTCTGACTGAATTGAACACAGCCTTGCTGCTTGCTGTTGTTATTATAGAGAATTAAAAACAATAATTTGACATTTTATATTCTATGGTTGGGTTGGGGATAATATATTTCTCTACGGGTTGGGGTTTGGTCATAGAGAAATAATAAGTATTTCTCTATGGGTTTGGTCCATAGAGAAATTTCTCTATAGTTTGATCCACGTTTGGTGACTTATTTGGTGTTGTTGTTGTGTTGTGGGATACAAAATTATCAGTTCAGAAACTAAAATGAAGTAGTTTAACACGAGTTCAGCTGTTTAACCGTAAATAAAAGAGTTGGACCGAATTCCGAAAATCTGGCCCTTTTTATACGTAAAATCTGGCCCGGAATTTTCAGAGCTTGTGGTAACACTGCCCGAAGTAGTATACTGGGTCAATTGAGACTAAGCCTATGGCGAGAAGCGCTTAACTACCTCTGTTGCAATTGAACCCAAGTTTGCGTTTAACAAACCTTACAAAATACGAATAAAACAGAGCACGGCGTTAGATACTGCAAAAAATGCAATTTGCATATACTCAGATGGCTCAAAAACCACACAAGGCTCAGAATGTGGCGTCTACTCCAGATCACTAAGTCTAAGAATTAAGTGGGGAATGGGGGAAAATACCAACGGGGTTCAAACAGAACTGGCTCGTATCTCAATTATTGTCACAAAAGAACTAGCCTGAAATGAAATTTCATAACAATAATCTGCACTAACAGCAGACAAGCTCTATTAGCCTTGAACGGGTTGGTACTAGAGTGCCATCAGATTTAGCTAACGCCTCGGTAGACTACAACATTGCCTGGAGGTCCCTGAAGAGATGGGATGGAATCAAGAGATGCAGTTTTGCCAGAATCACCCTGGGAAGTTGGCGCCTAAAAAATACTTGGCGATGGCTAGGAAAACCCTACGATTAACAGTAGAAATTCTGTCACTAAGGAAACACCTCCATGTAATAAGGATAGTGGACACACCTCTAAGCAGAATGAGTGAACAGGAAGACGAAACTGTCAGTCATGCCTTATGTGAGTGGCCGGAGTTATTGTCAATAAGAGAGTGTGTTTTCGGTGATTCTTGGCCTACACCTGTCGATATAAAGGAGTTGTCCCCTAGTGTCCTGTCCACTTTCCTGAAAAGGACAATGACCTAGGAGGACGTACAATATGTCACCTGTGGCCTAAGTGCTGTAGGCATAAACTCACCCTCCCAACTCTACAGATACAGAAGTGAAAACTACTTTTTATTGTGCTCGTATATAAAGTATCATATGATAACATTTTAATCCATTTTATCCTAATAAAATTTGTAGGATATTTATTTTTTGTTTCAGGCTCAAAATTGAAATGGGCCACGTACTAGATGCAAACCCAAAAAGCACCAAGAATCTTATTTTTAAACTTGATGTAATAGAATTGGATGATATCTATTTTCCTTTATGTTTATTATTATTGGGATATTTTGTGGCGATGGTAGTCTTCGTACAAGAAATTTATTATAATAAATAGCACATAAACATCCAGATTATTCTATCAAAGAAATTCTTCATTTTTCGGTAGTCTTCAAGATTAAATACCTAGAACCATCGTAGTATGAACGCACTGTTTAAGTAAAAATATTTTCAATCAACTCTCGCAAAAATAATAAAGATAATAAAATGCTAGTCTTTTTTTTTAGTAATTCCTCTTTTAACGTTCGTAGCTTTTAATATTTGAGCTATATTTGGTAGGGGTAAAATGTATGGGCTTCCCAATCCTGATACCGCTTAACCGACACCGTCATGCTAAAAAAGTTTTCCTTTATGGGGTAATGTACCAGTGGATAATTACCCAGCTTATGCAACCCTGCTGTAGGCACAGATTAACCTATTCACACAGAAGAGTCACCTTCGTTCTTATTAAATACAATTCAACAACAGAGAATCTTAAGTTGCTTCTATTTATGTAATGAAAAAAATGCATTTTTTAGATAATTGCTTTATTGCTTTCATTTAAATACAAACAACGATTATGACAATTATGCTTAAAGCTAATAAAATATAAATCTTATTTCCCAGTTATTCAAGAAATTATTGTTCATTTGAGCAACGATTCGTAAATTTGAGTAATAACAATTTTTTTATTCGACTGAGTTAACTGAAAAATTGTTCTCCTTCGATCAACTGATGCAAAATTTATCAAATCTGAGTTGAGGCAGTAGAAAAAATAAAATATATTAGCTCACTATAAGGATTTGTATATCACGGTTATCCTTGTAATGCATAGTTGTTATTTTTTGTAAAAAATTAGTTGCATGAGTAGTAAAGCAAGTCATAGTTGGTAATAAAGGGATGACTCACATGACAACATATTACGGGCAAATACACCCATAATGAAAAAAAAAACTTTTTGTTGTCCATTCAAGGTATTGAAATTGCCTTATAAGAGGTAATTTTCAAAAATTTGTAAAATATTTTAATAGTGTATATTGTATAATAAAACTTATCAGTCATAGAGAACATATTCAAAAAGAAATTCCATTAATTTGTTTAACAATTAAAGTATTTAAAATTTTCGTACGATTGCAGTATTTTTATTTAAAATATCTTGTCTAACTTATAAAAATAATTGTGATGACATTTGCACTTTGTAAGGCCACCTTATCACAGGCAAATATTTATTTTGTAATTTCATTTTATCAAAAAAAATATAGACGATAGAAATCGAAAAAAAAAAATACAAAAAGATATAGTTCAGCAGGCAGGTACATCCTACTCCGTAGTCAATAATAATTCCGCATGCCAATTGTGGGGGCAAAATTTGATCATTCGACTGATTTCACTGGTTCACCTATCCTAACCAGTGAACAATGGAAACTAACCAAACTAACTAGAATAATATGACCGTCAGTGACGTTTTTCTGGAATGGTCTATTAGTACATAACCACAAAAAGATTTCGATCTTGTGAATATTACAGTGGTCTATGATTTATTCGTTTATTTTTTAAGCTGAAAGTGAAGAATAATTTTAAAAATGGACCTAAATCTCTTTGTGAATGGATGAGAAATGTCTTTATTCTATGGAATGACAGATTATATGTCATATGCGTAGTACTATAGTCGAGGTATCCAATCAAAGTATGCCTGGTACATACATACAAATAAAAATTGTCTATAGTTTAGAAATTATAGCGAAAGAATTCGAAAATATCTAGGTTTTCATTCCCCACAAGTGAGCACCTTTGCTTTGGAATACTTTCCCAGCATCTGCCTACCGCACTTATAATATAAAACAAATCTAAACATAAGATTTACTTAACATAAAAATGAACAAAATGTTTTGAGGCAACGTATTGATAATAGGAAGTCGAAAATAATTTGTGAAGTATTTTGAAAAATGCAAATTTAATATTAGTTGCTTTTTTCTATCCACCGGCTTAGCTTAGCTAACTACAGAATTCTTAGCTGAGCTGAATTGTAGTTCGAACTCACATTTCAAACGCTGTTAAGTCGACGATATCGGCGCAAGCGCATTGCATACAAACAAAGATGGAAAGGTAAACAAATTAATAAATCAAAAATTTATTGAATCAGAACTTTCAACTTCTGAGGTTAATTAAAATAAAAATTACCAGTAAAATCAGGAAAGTAGTAGCTCAGAAAATGGATTTACTGGATCCACATTTGGAACAACACAACAGGTCTCGAAGAATTAGAAAAAATTAAAATAAAAATTCAAAACAGATTCTATTAAAAGAGCTCCAAATATGTTTGTTAAGATTAGAATCTTCATCAGATGTCAAAAATGAGTGACTTTTCTTGCGAGAAATTTTGCTAAGTTAAAAATCCGGCATACTTGGCGGAGGCAAGGGGGAGGTCAGTTGATCTTAGTAAATCTAACTTCATTGGCAAAACGAACGCTAGCTTAGCTAAGTTTAACTTAGGTTAGCTTAGATTGGTGGTAGAAAAAAAGCAACTATTAAAATGAAAAACTATTTTTGCAAATACTTTTACATATTTACACATATATCATTAATCAAATTTTATTCAGTTTGTTCGGACCAAAGAATACACAGGCCTCTTTCTTATGGTGTTTACAGACCCAAATTATATTAAAGTTTTCTTGTAGGTTGAAATTCTTTTTTAAATGATCTATTTCACTTATAATATTATCAACAAAAAGTGCAGAAATAGCTACAGACGGAAATAGTAGTTTGTACAACAAGTGCGCAAAGCGTCACTTTTCCCACGAGCCCAGAAGTTTGTGGCTCGAGCCGTAAGGCGAGTGCCGCAAATCTAGCGAGTGGGAAAAGTGATTTGCGTACAAGTTGCACACAATATTTTTTCTACAACCACATTTATTTATGAAAGAAATACAGTCATTTATATAGTTATTTTATTTAAACTTTTAATAGAAAGAACTTACAATATGAAAATAAATAGAAAAATCAGTTGAATGTATAATTAATTGTAAAATTTGAATAAATTTGTATTGAAACCTCAAGTAACAAATTTTCGGTTGCAGTTCTAGCTTTTTCAATAATATATGGAGGAGTATTTTCAATGTCCGAATTGGACAGCTCAAAAAATAAGTTATTTTGATCTTGGTTCATAATTCCTTAAATTGTTTTTATAATTAATTAAAATTGATAATGAAATAAATAGTTTACTTAGGTACTTTTGGTTTTAATTTAAAAATTGTACACAAATAAGAAATACACTATTAGGTTGAATTGTCAAAATAAGTTGACAGGTCATAGGTAGCTTTGTTTGACATTTCGGTGCGGAAAAGTGCCATAGCGTGTACTTTTCCCATTACTTTTCCAACGGCTATCAAAAGAATTAGGAAAGGCCTGCTTTGCGCATAAAAATTTGTGTAGAAAAGCGTGTTTTGCATAGTGGTTGTAGGAAAAATACATTTTTCTACAATCACATTGAAAAGTGGGCTTTTTCGGTTGCCATTGACAACGAAAAGTTGACGTTTCTTGAGGAGAGTTAGTTTACGCGTAAAAAAGCGTAAGAAATGGCAAAATGCTCGTTGCCCATAACAACCGATAATGTATTAAGAGCGAATAAAGATGAATTATTGTTGGCTCCGCTTGGCGTCGCGCGTTAATTACTTGAGAACAATAATTCCACTTTTAGCTCGCAAGCGTAAAATAACTCTCCTCAAGAAACATCAACTTTTCGTTGTAAATGGCAAGCGAAAAAGCCTACTTTTCAATGTGATTGTAGAGAAATATAATTGTATTGACAGTGACAGATATAAAAGTTTGAAACATATTTGAATTGACATATTTAGGCCCGGTTTATCAATAGCAATTTATCCGTCAGTGAATGCTTAATTACCAGTTATTTTGGAAAGGTCGGTTTTATCAACAACAGGATAACTTTATTCGGCAGATAAAATGTCAAATATTTATCTTTCAGTTTCATAACTGGCGGATAGGTCGATATCTGGAGGTTAAGGTCTAATACATAACCTCACTTTATTCGGTAGAGTTGTGTTTTGATTTCGTTGTGTCAAATTTACTTGGGTTATGAGCAAAGTAAAAAATGGAAAGTACTAGTACTACTAAGAAGAGAGGATGCAATTTCACAACAGAGGAGAGAAATTTGCTTCTAAAAATTTCAAATAAACGTAAAAATGTACTTAATAGAAAATAAAAAACACCCTCGAAATCACAAGAGGAGGCTTGGATGCAGGGGGAAGCAGCAGTTCGACATTCAAGTAGTTCCTCAATCAGTTCTAATATTGATAGAACAATCTCTTTTGTCATCCTTAATCTTGCATGAAAATCCTGGTCATCCCACTTTTCGAAGTTGTCCACTCTTTCCCTAACTGTATAAGGTCTTTTTTCGTACTCAAGAACTTGCACAATATCCTCGCCCTTGTCGCTATCCAGAATATAATCATTCAGAAAATTCATATTCATCAACAACCAAAAAATCTTCAAGAAAGAAAAATAAAAACACATAAACCTTTAGATAAACATTCACCAATAACCTAACAAAAATATCAATTGATGTGACATGACCTTGTTCTTATTACAACCAATGAGATTGCTTACATTCATTCGTCAGCATTGCCAACTTTCTATATCTATTAGTTAACAAACTAGAGAATAAAAACGAGTTGACAAACCGCTTACAAACAAACTGGAACTTTATCTGCTAGTTACTTTTATCCGACGGATACTTAACTGATGGATAATATTGGCTATTGATAAACCGGGCCTCAAACTGACAGAATTTAAAAGTTTTTATGAATTCTACTTTATATTTGTTTTAAATAGTTACAATTAAGTGATTGCAGAAAAAATGTTGTATGTATTATTGCTTTCGCCGGTCTTCACTTCTTGTTTTTGTGTATTCTTTGGTTCGATGATATTTTAGTTATCCTATTTAAAAAATATTCTCATCAATTAATTTCAAAAGATTTGCAATACTGTAAAAAAAACAATATTTAGCCACATGCAAAAAATCAGTCATAATTAGATTATATCATGAGCTAAAGTCAGTGGTGTAGCGAAAATACTTTTTGATATATTATACAATTAAAATTTTGAATCATTTTAATATAAAAAAATATGCCTTTATTTCAAGTTTTTTTCATAATTTATAAAAACGAGTAATCGAGTACACAGTAATTAACTAAATCTTTCCAGACTTCTTGTGTTAGTTTTGGGAACACATATATAAGGAGATCACATGGTTAGTACCTAATGCCTTACAAATAAAAAAAATCTGAAGATCTGAAAATTACTAACAAAACAGCAATAAAATGATGTTTCGAAAAATCACAGGCCAACAAAAAAAATATACACAAAAAAAATGAACTAAATAAATAGCTAAAAAATGAGACCAATAACATTTATGGCAATGTTTTATAAAAAGCATGGCAAGAGTAGTACGCTGCCGCTAATTGGCTTAAATTTAAAATTGCAGGGTCGTTTTTATTTATAAAAATGACAAGACCACGTTAATTAAAAACGTTACAGTGATTATTTTTTTTATTAATTTTGTAGAAAATCAAACCAAAATCTTTTTTATACTTTTTACTCGACGTTCCAGCTAGCGTTGTCAAGAATAATTAGATTTTTATTTGACAACTACACCATCAATAATATTTTGAAGTTTACTGCAAAAGCTTTGTTGTCCATTCACAGTAGACCACATCCTTGGTAAAATGTGAAATAAAATCGAAGAAAGTGCTTTAATACAACTAAATGTGTAGCTAGTATTCTAGCCTAATGTAGTCAAATTTGGTTACCAATGTATAAAAAGAGAAATTTCCAATAAAAAATTAACTGCGTTATCAGGGTATCATGAATGACTACACAACAAGGAACATACAGGAGATAATTACAGTAATGACATGTGATAGTAGCAGTGGTGTTCTGAGTTCCGGAACATCGTCAAAGTTAAAATGCAATTAAATAATTGATACTTTCACAAATATAATGCGAGAGCCGTATTTTTCAACCTCCAATCGCACAAAATAAAGGCTACACGTGCGACAAATATCCTCTTTCACTTCCATGTCCTGCATGCCATTTTTTGTAGAGTTTCATAAACATGACTGTACTCGGTTCTCATCCATGGCAATGCTCGTGTAACCCCTTGAAACCTTGGTGAATTTCATTGAGACATTATCGAACATCTACTATATATTCCATGAACTAAAGAATTAGTTTGAAGGGCAGTGTTTCCAAATTAACAAGGAGCTCAAAGAAACCGGCATAAACTAATGTCAAGTCAAGTCAATGGTGGCAGCATTTTTGCTTGTTCAGTTATCGGAAATTCCTCTATCGTTAAGAAATAATCAGAGGTTGAAAAAAAACATTTTGCATCATTTTATCCAATGAAATTTTTCTCACTGTAAAGATTTTAATCACGTTTAACACTATGCAGATCTACATTTTCACTAATTTGTTGTCTCAATCAGTCTCGTAATGTATTACTTTTTGTTTAAGGCTCGATATATACAACGACCCTTTTATCTGTACATAATATTTTGCGAAGCATCCAGAGTTGACATCGAATAGATTAATTTAAATAATTCAAATATGATTTGGAACACAGAAAATATTTGTTGAGACAGAATTTAAAGCTGCATTCGACATCCAGGTTGGAAATATATCGGATAATGCCTTGAAGTTACCATTTCATTGGTGTACATTTAATAGCTGCTACAAAGATATAATTATTTAGCTGCTTCAATAAAGATTATTGCAGGAAGTGGTGTTGATTTATAGAAGAATTTGATTCAGTACCAACTCGCAGTTGAGTATTAGTTGGAGATAATTGCTAGATTTTCTCAATTCCAAAATACCAACTTACAATTGACAGTTGGCTTAGGGCAGGCGCATTATATGTTTAAGGTAAAGTATTATATTTCAAGATCAGAATTAATAAGTTGATTTGCAATCTTGCTCCTTAACTTTCAACCTGTTACTTTGAGCAACTTCTTGTTATTCATCTGATTTATTTTCTTATGAATTGTTACTTGAATTGGCAAAGAGAACAATACGTTTAGGGATTTCTCGTTCTTCATTTCGTCCAAATATATTTAATTTATTATAATGCGTCGTTGTCAACTGCCAGTTATCTAATCTAATAGCACTATAAAACCGAGTTTGAAAATAAATTTTATTTTTGAACCTTGAAACAAATCCCCCATACAAATATTTACGGATCACATCCCCTTGAATAGGTGTTAGCTCGAATTAAAAGTCCAAATACTTGTCAACCCTGGAACTATCACAAATAATAAATTTTAAAAACGTCAACGATTTAGGTACCTATTCTGTAACTTGTCGTAACGCATTTTTCAGAGTTATATTCGATAGATATTGGTAAAATGAATAGCGCCTATGAGCGTCCTGCGGTATTGATTTTACGTCAAGCGTTATGCTATTTCAATTTTATAAATATCAACAGTTATCAGAAGCGACCTTTTACCCTCACTCCGTGTTATGCGCTATTCAAAAGTATACAACAAACATTAACATAATCTTTAACTTTAACATAGAAAAAATCTGCGCATGCCCGGCATGTTAATTATTAAGCGCTTTTTTAAATACCGCCTGTCGTTAGACTCCGTGAATTACGCATGGCGGATGGAGGTAACGTTATTACAATGACGACTGCTGGAGAGCTGACGTTGGTCAATGACATAATATCAGCCATTTTTTCGTTATGCAGTCGTTACGATACTGAATATATAAAGTTGTTTAGTAACGATAATCGTCAATGAACGACATCGTTATTGGTTACAGAATAGGCCCCTTAGTAACATAAGATTATCAAGAGTTTTTTATACATCGAATTAAAACTATAAAAGAGTAACGCGTCCTAAATTAGCCGAAATAACAATTTCCATGACAGATTGGAAAACTACTCTTACGTTAGCTGTATCTGTCGCCGTTGTAAAATGTGGATATAGTACCTTTCTAGAATCCCCGTTTCTTAAAACGAATTTGTGTTGTATAAATAACGCTCCTCGATCGACATCTTTGTCTGGACCTGAAAAGGTATCAGTAATTTATTTGAAATATTTTATATGGATTAACAATGTTGAAAATACAACAAATTTTTTCATAAATCATCATACTTATCATGGATTTACCTTTATAATCTGGAAAATACAATCTCAAATGACGTTGTGAATAAAGAATCTTTTCCCTAAATAGATCGAATTTATTCAAAAATAAAACAAAAGAAGCTTCTCTAAAAAATGGATTGTTAACAATTTGTCCAAATAAATTGAGACTTTCTTCTAATCGGTTGACAGTAGGATCTTCCTGTAACAATAAAAAAAATATTTCTCACTCCAAACTGCTGACTATGTTTTAAAGAATGTTTTTAATATATGTGAATAAATAGGAATGTTTTCTAGTAAACATAAATTATTCATATTGATAAGCTAACCTATCTACAGTGTGGAAACCACTTATGGAATAAAATTCTATATGTCATTATTTTAGAAAATTATAAAAAATGCAAAGACACGTCGACTTTTGCATTGAGTTGTGCGTTATGTAAACATAAATGTAAATGTACAGGGTGATTCACGCAAGTATGCCATAGTCGGTGTTTTTTTTTAATGAAACACCCTGTATATTTGCATATTTTTGCAAACCTCTTAATGAACCGATTCCAACAAACTAAATGATGTATGGTCAATTATGAATTATACAGGGTGAATTTTTTATTTTTACAGTTATTAAACACATACACATACACATACAAAGGAGATGTCTCCCAGTGACCTGTCCACCTTCCTGAGAAGGACAGGATGGACAATGACCTAGGAGGACAACTCCTCGGGAGGATGTACAATGGGTCACATGTGGCCTAAGTGCTGTGAGCCTACGCACTCACCCTCCCTACTCTACAGATACAGAACACATACATAAAATACCTGATGTATTTGATTTTAATCCATTAAAATAAATGCTCAAAATGTTCTCCACCTAGTTGTTGGCAATAGCACAGTCTCCTATAGAACTCCTCCCTAACTTTGTTTAAAGTTTGAGGTGAAATATTCCGTATTTCTGTAGTTATCCTGTCTTTGAGGTCTACAATGCTAGTTGGTTGTGTTGCATATACTTTGTTCTTAAGATAACACCACAGAAAAAAATCTAACTGCGTAAGGTCTGGCGATCTAGCTGGCCACTCAATAGCACCTCTTCGTCCAATCCATTTATTGGGGAAGATTTCATCTAAATAAGTTCTTACCATTAAAGCATAATGGGGTGTTGCCCCGTCTTGCTGGAACCAAACATTTCCATTCGGTAAGCTAGGATCTATTTCGTTGGGATATAAGTTTGCCAGCGCAGGAATAACTTCATTCCTAAACATATTTAAATATTTTTCAGCTGTCAAATGTGAATGTTGATTCGTCAGAAAAAAGAATGGTACCAAGAGCTATCTCATTTCTGTTCAGCTTATTCATCAATCTTTCGCAGAAATCCATTCTACTATCTGGATCGTCTTCTGTTAACTCCTGCACAAAAATTAATTTGTAGGAATGAAGTTTTTCTTTATGAAGACATCTTGGAACAGTTATATGACTAACATTATTTTCACGGGCAATTTGACGTGTATTTGAAGTCGACACAACAAAATATCCACTTTCACATCATCTTCAACGAAATATGGTTTTCTTTTCAATGGTTTGACATGTCCAAGTTCTCTGAATTGTGCATGAACTTTAGACACAGTACTTTGTGAAATATTAGGCAATTCGGGATACCTGTGATTAAATAAGTTTGCCACTTCAACTTGACTTCTGCAGTTATACCCGTACCCAATCATCAATAAAATCTCAATTCGGTGAGTCTCAGTTAAATATTTCATTGTTATGTCGACAAGGAAATAGTGTTCGACAAAGATTTTACTTTTTCAGTATAAACTGTCAACACATCAACAACTGACAGAATAGAAAACAATTCACATCATTTACCGATTTAAAACAATCCACATTATTTACTGATTTTGCCTAGTTATTGGCGCTTTTAGGTATTTATGATAAAATTCATGGGCGTAGCAGGTTTTGTTTGATATACAAATACGTCTAATAATTAGTTAGTTTAGATTTTTGATAAATCCATATTTAGCTAATTTAAAAAAGTGTCTTGTCGTTTTTTATAATTTTTCAAAATAATGGCATAAAGAATTTTATTCCATAAGTGGTTTCCATACTGTATATAAACTTACAAGTAATGTCATATCATATCCACTGAGTGATATAACAAAAAGCACCGCTCTCACATCATCAAAACAATATATCCATTTTCTTCGTTGAGATCTCTGTCCCCCAACATCGTACATATTAACAATCATATCATTTATACGAAACTGAGTTTCTATTATGCCCTGGGTCCGTACTCTTGCTCTAAGAACATCAGTCGGATTTGGCACATATTTTGGATCACAGATTCTTTCCATATTTTCAAATAAACTGAAATAATTTTAAAAAGGATCTCAAAATAAAAAACATATTTAAATTATAAGTTTGACAACATTGCAAATAAAATGAAATTAATTTTGTTAATTTAATTGAAGGAGTTATACTTTATCAGGTCCATAAATGATATGACTCAATGGGAAAATCAAATTATTAAATTGGTAATAAAAAAGTTCAGATATTAAATTCCATTATTAAGAACTTTTCATATCAAGGAAAAACCAGGATAATCATGCACTAGTAAGGTAAAATTACAAGGAAATTTGCTATTGTGTATTTCTGATAAGATAAAAATGCAATTTTTTATCAAAGGTAAATACCAAGTTTATATTTATTCCAACAAAGATAATATTATTCGAAAGAATAATGATACATTAAATTGTTGTAGTTGTCAATATAATTTCAATAAAACTTATATGTCATAAACTTACTAGAGAGCGGAGTCATTTAACTCGTACTCATAACCTCTTGCAACAGCTAATCTCACACCCCTATCAGACCAAAGAGCTTGTAAAGATGCAGCCACTGCTGGAAGTATTGCAAAACTCATATCAAAGCAACTTTTAGCTACTAAAACATTTTGAGCATGAACTTTGTTCCTTTGATGTTCTAAATTTATTCTTAAAACTCCCATGCCAGCCAGAACATATTTCATAGAAGCCAAAAGGTTATCTAGTACTGTTGGTCTAAAACTACTTAATTCTGCATGCGTAAATCCATCTGTATGAATTATTTTCATTTGTTTAACTAGGGTACTTTTCCCACTCTCTCCAGCACCTGAAAAATATACCAATATTTACTCTTATAAGCAAGTTCGATAAATAAACTTTCTTAAAGATTATGTTACAGTAAATAATGTTACTTACCCAACAGTAGTATTTTGATAACATTATTCTGTTGCTTAGCAAATTCGCCCAGTTGTCTATCAATTTCTTCACTCCGTTTTTTAGCTTTGCCTTCCTCACGTTCCAATGTTAAGCATGCCCCCATATCGAGTACATCCCGCTAGCAGATAATGTATAAATGAAATGACAAGAGAGAATAAACGTACTATATTCCTCTCAATATATTTCAATTAAAATGTTTCATTAGATTAGTGAATAAAACCTAACAAGGTCATTAAGTTCTGGGAATAAAGTTGATAAAAATGAATCATAGATATATTAATGAAAGTTATGTGAACAAAAATTAATAGAGGATAGTGCAGTAATTGTTATATGTAATGAGAGAAAAATATGTTCTAATGGTTTACAATCACTAAATCACTAACAATACCCAAAAGAGAGATGAGAAAAACAAACAAGTAAACAAAGTTTAGTTTGAGGTACTTTAAACTACGCTTCTGCCCTCTACAACCAGATTTATACAAACACTTCTTCTCTTATTTTTTTGCCCTCCACCCATATGGTATTTAGCTAAAGCGGGTAGGCTAGCTTAAAGTTTGGGAATGTTCCCTAAGGAGCACCTGCAATTTTCCATCTTCCCTGTTTCTCGTTTTCCATTTAACTCTTTTTCCTAGGGAAAACATTTTAGGAGGACAACACAACACAGGTATAGACTTTTCTCACTCAGTGACAACAACCAAGCATTACACAAACAAATCCAGGGTAAAAAGATTAGGATACTTGATAAATTCCAACACAGTTTTGGATTCCATAGATGTATGAGAAATATTAATAAACTGAAGACAAAACGGTGAGAAGCACCCATTAATTAATAAGAATTGGGTTAAATATTTCAGTTCCAGAAAATTTTAGTTCGTCTCTCTCCTAATAATATAAAAACGAAGAAGATCGTTACATCGGTAGGTCATATACTCGAATTCAAATACTCGATTCAATTTTTTATGGTCATTCGTTACAAGTTTTTTTTCATTCTCAACCGGCAGTTTTTATTTTAGTTTGTGTCCAAAAAGTTGGGATAAAGTATAGATCATAATCTATTATTTAGTTAGTGAAGATGTGGGAGTTGTATAAGAATGTGAAAACCTTTGTGAAATTAGGAGCTGTACATACAGATAATAATGTATTTAAGCTACATTACAGAGTCACCGTTATTTTATTAGCAACTTTTTCTGTATTACTCACCAGCAAACAGCATTTTGGAGAACCTATTCATTGTGACGTAGAGCAAAGAAAAGAAGTGATTGATACTTTTTGTTGGATTCATGGGACATTTATTATTAATCAAAATTTAAATGGTATATCTCACAATTCAGTATCAATAGCTTCTGATTCTACAAATTATTTACTAAAATTGATGTGTTTTTAATATTATAATTTATTTTCAGACACAGTATTACCAGGAATGGGACTACGTAAGTTAAATCATCCTAATGGTGAACCCCCAATATCGCGACAAACTTACTACCAATGGATATGCCTTGTTTTTGGTGGACAAGCTGTTTTGTTCTATTTGCCGAGATATTTGTGGAAAGCTTGTGAAGCTGGAAGATTAAAACAACTTGTAGGAGATTTTGGTAATATCCAAAATGTGCTGCACATATTTTGAAAATGTCATTTGTTTATTGTATAAATTTTTTCAAGTAATCTAACTCACATAAATCTAATGTTTTTAGGAGGATCTTTAACATCTGATAAATGGAATCAAACTGAGAAAGATAAGATTGTAAAGCATATTCTAGATGAGACGTACGCTCATAATATTTATACATTTAGATATTGCTTTTGTGAAGTTTTAAATTTGGTAAATGTGGTAAGTTATTGGTTAACATTCATTGTAAATTGTCAAAATTATTAAACATAATATTAGTCAAAAGTTCACATAAAACCAATTTTGCAAGTTTGAACCAATTTTATACATTGCGTATTTTATGTTTTAGATATTAAACATATGTTTTATGGACTGGTTACTTACTGGACAGTTTTCAACATATGCAATAGCACATGCTTCTTTTAAGAAAATCAATCCTATGAATAAGGTGTTCCCAAAATTAGCTAAGTGCACATATTACAGATATGGTCCTAGTGGAGGCATCCAATCAAATGATGCTCTTTGCATTCTCCCTTTAAATGTACTAAATGAAAAATTGTTCCTGGTCTTATGGTATTGGCTTTTCATTTTGCTATTATTGACATTTATGTGTATTCTGTACAGGGGACTGTTTTTATTCTTACCAGTGTTTAGAATTTATTTATTAAGAGCACAAGCAAGAAAACTTGAAAAGAAAAAAGCAAAGTTTATTGTAAATAAACTTTCATTTGGTAACTTCTTTGTTTTATACAAGTTTGGTAAAAATGTAAATCCTTGCTTGTATAAAGAAGTTGTTATATGTCTATATGATCATTTAGTAACAAGGGGTTCATATAAGAATTTCCTACAAGATGTTTAATTTTTGTAAGGATTTGTTTAGAATTATTGTTTTGTTTGGCTTGTTTTGGAAGATTTTTATTTTAAAAATTGTGTGCAATTTGTATTAAAAGCAGTCCCTAGCTGTGATATATTGTACCTATTAGTTTTCTAGTTCTATTTTTCACTTCAATGTTTAATAATACCCATTTATTATGGATGAATTAACTATTGTTTTCGTGACAAATTTGTGTTTAGATGTATACTTTATCTTTATGAATACTTCGGTTTTAAGCAAACATACAATTTAAAATTGTATTAAAACTCGTTTTCAGAATGAAGTTCTGAATTATAAGATTGAAATTTTGATTTTGAAATATAATAAAGTATTATTTTAGTGTGACTGGTTCATCTATTGAAAAATTAGTTGCATGAAAATCAATTGAACAGAAGTTTGATAAAAGTTTACAGTATTTTTATTACATTCTTTTTAAAAAGAATTTATTTTTAGTTTTTTCGTTGAATTGTGTAACTCAAATATTAGAAACTTGTATTTAGAAGAAACATGACAGTTTATTGGAACTGTAATACATTCGAGATGATAGAAAAGCCTGATATTTGAGCAAAAAAAATGTTCATATGAACCGGTCAGAAATATATAAATAACAGTTTTAGAACTGTGAAATGCTGTGTAATTTATTTTGTGATTTTGTTGTTAGTGAATATGTTATTTTCTATTTTTTACTTGTTACTTTTCCTGTTTTACTTTTCCTTTGATATTTAACGAATTAGATACACTTGAAAACCAAAAATAACATTACTAATATGTTGTTATTCAACATAAACATGATGTAATGAGGAATTTGTACAAAGTAAATGTTATACATTATAAACAAAGATTATTTGGTGTCTAAAACATATTTTAATCTATAAATAATTGAATGTTACAATTTGTTCCGTAAGGGGAAATCTATAAAAAAATTTAATTAAAAAATATATCAAAATTTGGACTTTTTTTTAAAATAAGTTATTCAATTCATAGATTGGTTTTTGATTTCCAAGTTAATCTTATTCAGTTTCCATTATAACTAAAAGTGTATTATTGCTCTTGAATATATACACTATAGGTACTTTAAAAATGTATTAAATGTAGTAATGCAACGTGCCTTATTCTTGATAACAAACTATATGAGTGTTTTTATTTGTGTACCTCCATGAATAAGGAATCATTTAATCATCTGATCACAAGTTGAAATGTTTTATTACAAAACTGTGTCTTCAGAAGCAGAAAAATCGTCATAAATGTATGATGATCACAAACTTGCTTCAAATTTTCATCAATTTTAATGTGTCTAACTCAAATTATTAATTAAGTTTTGATCCTACAGAATTTTCCGATCAGATATTTGGCACTTTAATATAAATTCATTTGGTAACTTTCTTATTCATGGAGATTATAAAACCTCAAAGTTCTGCCTTATTCTAGTATCACAAGAGACTGTAAACTGGAGTAACTATTTTGTTTATTAAATAAATTGCAGGTATGTGCTTTAAGCCATGCAGTTACTTGAAGTATTTGATTTTGTGTTTGTGAAAAAGTTGTCTGTTACATTTAAAATAATTGTAATGTTTTTTGGTTCTAATAAAAATTTAATTGTATTTTACTCATGCCTAAATTTAAATTAGTTCTAAACAAATCTTCCATTCCATAAAACTTCAACCTAGTATTGATCATTTGAAATCCCAAACAAGATGGTCTTACACTTCTGTAAATTTTAATTTTTTACAGGTACATCATCTGCTTGTTCCATTTTTATTTGATACATTTAATGTTGCTGCCAAATGGTGAATCAAAACATATGTACCCACCTAGTAAAGGTATTTAATTCTTAGAGAAAACAGGCTAATTCCTTTCCAAACATATTTATTTTGCAAAATCAACTATTTTGTATACTTTTTTGATTTTAGCTGTTTATAAGCATCAATAATTTCTTTCTGTTGTTTATCCAATTGTCTTCTTAAAGAATTTGGTAGCTCCTTTCTTTTTCCTTTTTTATCAATCACTTTACTTTTTGTTTTGTTAGTGCTGTCCTTTATACCCTTACTTTGATTAGTTTGTTTTGTGGAATTGTTTAACATTGAATTTAGAAGCAAGTTTTTATTGCCAGGCTGGAAAAAAGGATAATATTCAATACAGGCATAATTAAAATCTGTTTTACTTACCCTTAGACCTGTTTTGATTTTATCTGCAATTTTGGGTTTGACAAGAGTAGGGGGTGCATGGACAATTTCTCCAAATTTAACTTTATCTCTGAACTCTCTAAATTCATCAATATTTTGATATTCTTTTTTATCTTGTTTTTCTTTCAGTTTCTTATTTCTCTTTTGCCATTTGGATAATTTAAGAGGTTTCACTTTGTCTTTTGTTTTTTTCTTCTTTTTACCCCCTTTGTCTTCTTTTTGTTTCTTTTTAACCTCTTGTTTGTATAACAGTTCCAATTCATCTTTTTCCCTTTTTACTACTTCTACCTAAAAAGTGTGTATGTCAGTAAAAATGATAAGTTTGTAATTATAATAATATTTATACCTCGCCTTCTTCATTTCTATTTATTTCTACACCATATTTTTCTTCAAATTCTGCTTCTTTTACTGCCTCCATACATATTCTATTCATACGATGGACAAATTCTCTATTAGTTTCACCAGGAAGTTGTACAAAATTACGTCCAGGCTTTTCAGGTTTACCAGGAGAGTATTTATCAGATTTAACTTTATCATTATGGACATTTTTATTGGTTAATTGGTTTTTATTTCTTTTAATAAATATCTCTCCACTCTTGGTTTTATTCTTCAAGTCAATAACTCTTTGTAGATTCTTTGATACTTCTTGATTTTCAGGATTAGATGGAGGTGCATTTATTTTATTTTTCAAACTAAAAATATTTCAGAAAATATAATAGAAATACACTTACAAAATAATGGTTACCTTTCAAATCTTACAGCTGCTTGTTTTTCAGGATCCTTTACTCCTCGATGTTTTCTCCCAGGAATTTTCCTACCCATATTCAAGAGATAAATAAAATGTTATCCAAGTTTATTAAATCGGCACACATGAGTATACAAAAAGTAGGGTTAAGTTAACCTACTTGGTAGTTCCTATCCTACAGTTGACAGTAGTTCATTTGCATCCATTATTCTTCTTTATTTTACCTAGGTTATCTCTGGTCTACGATTACCCTTCCATGAGTTCCATGGCTTCCTTCATAATATAACCTCCATTAACACGTGCAGCATTGTGATTATCTTGTAAGGTACTTTTAGGTTCATATAGATCTTGTTTTAAGATTTCAAATTGAACGATATCAATTATGAAACAAAACTCTTTAAATAATGATCAAAAAGTAGGTCCTCCAAAGAAAAAAGTGAAAAAAGATGGAGATTCAGATCCTTTAAAGACTATGAAATCAAAAACTGTAGAAAAAGGACCAAAATATGCCAAAAGTGATAAAAAACATCTACCAACTATTGCAAAAAAACCTAACTCTAAGTTAATAGCCACCAACAAATTTAAAGGTATGTCTTACACTTTAGATTGTTGCCAGTGAATAGTATTATTGGTAATTTATGTTATTGTACTATTTCTAGGGAAGTTTGACAAATATAAAGCGAAACCACAGATTTTTGAAAACTGGAATGAGTTTAAGAAGAAAAAGAAAGAACTGAAACTAAAGCGCAAACAATCTAGGGATGGGTATGATGTTATAGTTAAAGCTAAAAAGATTGGTGAAGATCTACGGAAAAAAACATTAGTTGGTGGTGAACAAAAACGTATTCAACTTATTAATGAACTACATAGCTTACTTAAAGGAGGAGGGCACTATCCTAAATTTGTTGTGGCACATGATACTGCAAGAATTATACAATGGCTATTAAAATACTCTTCAGATGTTGTTATAAATCAGATATCAAAGGTGAGAGGTATTTAATGTTCATATAAACATTCCACCAAGTTGATATTTGTTTTTAGGAGCTAGTTCCTGTCAGTGTGAATATGTTGCAATCCAAATATGGCATACATTGTGTAAAGCGTCTATTGAAATATGGTAGTAGTGATATACGTAATCAAGTTATAGATGCTATGATTGGTCATGCAGTTAAACTTTCAACTCATTCTATCAGTGCACCAGTAATGGAATATGCGTATTCTACTTGGGCAAGCCCTCTGCAAAAGCAGTATCTTATTCAGGAATTTTATGGAGATCTTTACAAAAATTCTAAGGATAAAAATGTAAAACATCTAAGAGATACTTATAAAGATAACCCAACTTTAAAAAATGCCAACTTAGGTACATGATGTTGTCAATGTCCAGTTTTTTGCAAAATTAAATAAAATTTGTTTTAAATTATTATAAATTAAAAATAATACTACATACTAATCTATATTGTACATTTTTAGGTGCCACAAAAGCTAATTTATTGAGGGTTTTAAATAAATCTTTCCTAGATTCTGGTTTAGTACAAACCGTTTTATATCAGTATCTCAGTGAATGTTCTGAAGAAGATAAGAAAGAATTAATCAGTCTTTTAGCACCACACATTGTTGTTATCAGTAATAGCAAAGATGGAGCAAGAGCAGCTATGCAGTGTGTTTGGCATGGATCCACTAAAGACAGAAAAGTAAGTGTTGTTCTAGTGCTTGTACTGCATAAAATACTTGATTTTTTTTTAGGTGATCATGAAAACTATTAAGGAACATGTGGTCGAGCTGTGCAAACATGAACACGGACATTGTACAGTTATAACTTTGTTAGACTGTATAGATGATACTGTGTTATTACATAAAATTATACTATCTGATATTTTAAGTAATGCTAAAGATTTGGCTGTTAATGAATGGGGAAGAAAGGTAATTTGTTTATTTTTTATAAGATTCAATTTATTCATGCAATATTTGTTTGGTTATATTTCTCAATTTAGACATGCAGTAGTTATAATAGTTAACCGACTTGGCAAAATTAAGTATAATCAGAAAATGTTTAAAAAAAATTCCAGATACTGAATGAGCAAATTCACTTGAACTTTTATATTTATAAGAAAATATAGAAAATAACACAAAAAAATACAATTATATCCTGTAATCATAGAAAAACACATTAGAATAACAAATATGTATACCTAGTATTAATTTCTGTACAAAACGTAATGATATATTATCAAAACATGAGAGCCACATTTGATATTATGATATATGCTTTGGTTGTCGATTTTAATGACAAGTGAGATCTAAATGGGTGCCAAGCTCAATGGTCAGTCCTGAAATTTATTTATAACAACTAGCCTTCACAAGTTCTATAGCTGTAAGTTCCTATTTTGTTCTGAAAATTTGGTTTGCTGGTAGAAACTAGCCATTAAACATGAGGCTCGTCCATGACGTCATTAAAATTAGCCTCAACAACCCAGCCCAATCAGATCTATACCCAAAAATTTAGTGCTTTTATGTGCTAATTAGTTGCCCTAATCAGAAATGTTGCTCATATAGCAACCGAGAAAATAATGACTTTTTTTAAAAGTTAGCCTTGTCATATAATAATACACGGTAAAATCATACAAAAACACCCCAATAATTAGTTTCTAATTAGTTGCTCCATGAACAATGATCAGAACAATTAAATAATAGCAGAAAAGTGAGTTTTGATCGATTAATTTTTCCGGAGAGACTCAATAACGTCTGAGATGGCCGTGAAAAATTAGTTGCTCCATGGACAATGATCAGAGCAATTAAATAATAGAAGAAAAGGGACTTTTGAATACAAAGGCAAAATAAACATAATTCTTATAAATTTATTATATTATATATTTTTAAAACTTAAATGCCACTTTTTTTTATTATTTAATTTTACATAAAATATTGCTGCAATATTGGCATTAAAATGGTTTTTAATATTTTTTTGGTTATCGTACATATCATCGTACATAACCCATTGGTTATCGCTTGTTAAGCTAATTGCCACATATTGTCCTGGAGTTGACATATCTTTGAATATCCCAATGAATATCCCAATATCCATTCTGTCCAATTTTTCAAAACTTTTTGAGATGGTGGTTTATAATCGTTTATATCCATCCATTCGTGGCCTTATCTCACCTGCACAACATGGGTTCCTCAACAAGAGGTCAACTGAGACCAACTTACTTCTTATAGCCCAAGAAATATCAGAAATAATGGATGCCGGTAAACAAATAGACGTAATTTACACTGATTTTTCAAAGGCCTTTGACAGAATGGATCATGGGATTTTAATCGAAAAGCTGAATCGGTTTGGTTTCTCTTCCGCTTTGTTGAAGTTCTGTCAATCTTACCTTCATAACAGGTATCAATTTGTCTTTTATAATGGTCACTCTTCAAATAAATATGTTAGTGAGTCAGGTGTACCGCAAGGCTCAAACCTTGGACCATTGTTGTTCCTTTTATTTATTAATGACCTGGAAGTACACTTGGATTCGGGTAGACTCATGTATGCAGATGATTTAAAAATTTTTCTTCCCATAACATCCATAGACAGCTCCTTAACACTTCAATCCAATTTGGATAGAGTATCCGAATGGTGCTTACAGAATAAACTGACATTAAATATATCAAAATGCCAAGTAGTAACCTACACTAAAAAACTAAACCCCATCCACTTCTACTACAACATTAATGGGAATTTGTTATCTCGTCTTACTTCTGTAAAAGACCTAGGAGTGATATTCGATTCCAAACTTACTTTCACTGAACATGTTAATTCTAAGGTTGCCGAAGCATCGAAATTGTATGGATTTGTGATTAGAAACTGCCGTGGATTTAAGGATATTTGTAGTTTAAAAATGTTATATTTTTCGTACATACGCTCTAAGCTAGAATATTGCTCTGTTGTATGGTATCCCTATTACAATGTTCATATCAGCAAGGTTGAGGCGGTTCAGAAAAGGTTTTTAAAATATTTAGTTTTAAAGGTTAGTGGCATTTATCCACAGAGAGGCTCTGATTATCAGATTTTGTTAGATATTTTTAATTTTGAAAGTCTTGAATTTCGTAGAATTTGTAAATCATTATCCTGTTTATATGGGTGTTTGCACAATTTAATCGATTGTTCAGACTTGATATATAGAATTAATTTTAATGTACCACAGTTCTACAATAGACAACATCTACCTTTCTATTGTGATTGGTCTCGAACAAATGTTTTACTTCATTCACCAATTAATGTTATGTGTCATAATTTTAATTTATTGTGCAACACATGCGACATTTTTATAGATAATCTTAAGGTTATTAAAGCTTGTGCTACTGAACGTTATACAACTATGTGAAATGTGTTTTTCTTTTTTTGATTTATTATTTCTTCTATTCTTGATTAAATTAAAGGTTTCTTCTGTTATTATCGAGGTTATTATATAATCATTGTTTTTGCTCTGTAAAGGGATTTGTATAAATCTGTTGGGCAATAAAGGCTATTATTATTATTATTATTATTCCAAGTATGCACTTGCTCAGCACTTGCTGGTAATGTTCACCTATCCCGAGCGTGTGTAAACGCAAATGGGATTAGGCTCGGAAGTCACATATTTAGAAATTTACGGACAGTGTGACAGGTATTTAGAATGGCAGCCTTCTGCAGATCGATGTATGTATTTTTGTGTAGACCTAATTTGGTAAGGCTATCTTGTAGAGTTTTGGGAATTAGTCCCGTAGATGAAACGATGATCGGTACCACCTCTATTTTCTCTGCATGCCACATCTGTCTTACCTCAATTGCAAGATCGGTATATTTTGCAATTTTCTCGTTGTATTTGTCCAGAATATTGTTATTATTGGGTACAGCAACATCCACCAGATAAACCGAGTTATCTTTTTTATCCACAACTACAATATCAGGCCGGTTATTCGTCACCCGTCTATCGGTGATAATTGACCTATCGTAGTATAGTCTAAAATCAGCATTCTCTAGCACCGAATTCGGATGGTACTTGTAATATGGGGTGTAGGTGTTCACTAATCCAAATTTGTTGGCCAACTTCTGATAGATGATGTTGCAAAGTTGATTGTGCCTACGTAGGTAATCAATGTTAGCTAAGGCTGAACATCCCGACGTAATGTGTTGTATCGTCTCTGTTGTTTGTTGGCACCTTCTGCACTTGTCCGTAGCGATGTTTGTATCTTCCATGACAAATTTCTTGTAATTGTTGGTATTAATTACTTGGTCTTGAATTGCCATCATAAATCCTTCTGTTTCTGGAAATAATGTTCCATCAGATAGCCACTTATTTGATGCTTCCTTGTCGATATGAGGTTGATTGAGGTCGTGATGATGTCGACCATGAAGCGCTTTCTGGGCCCACTCCACCTGTTTGTCAGAATCTGTAACGATTCCAAGTCTCATATCAGGGCTTACAAGATTTAAGGGGGAGTAGTTTTTATCTGCTTTTGCGACCATCTCATGCAATTCAGATGTTTCAGCCTTGGCAATGAAGAATTCTTGGAGTCTGGATATTTGTTTGTTATGTAAATTAACTATGTCCACTAGACCTCTCCCTCCCTCTCTTCTTGGTAATGTTGTCCTGATAACTGATGATGTCGGATGGTGACATTTGTGTTTGGTCATCATGGTACGGGTTGTTCTTTGAATATCCTCCAGCTCTGTCTTTGTCCACTTCAGAATTCCAAATGAGTATGTCAGGATCGGTATGGCATAGGTGTTAATTGCTTTTGCTAGATTTCCTGCGTTCAACTGGGATTTCAATAAAGTAGTTACCCTTTGAGTGAACTGGCTCCTAATTTTGATTTTTGCTTGCTTTTTATCTAATAGCTTAGCTTGCTGAAATCCTAGATATTTGTAGGTCTCGCCATTTTGCATGGCAGTTATAATATTCCCATTGGGTAGTAACACATCTCCGTTAACGATTTTACCCTTCTCGATATTTAAGGTTTTGCACTTGTCTAATCCAAATCCCATTTGTATATCACTGGAGAATTTTTCAGTGATATTGAGTAAATGTTGAATTTGACGCTGGTTGGATGCGTATATTTTGATGTCATCCATATATAAAAGGTGGGAAACAGTGCAGCTAGTGTTCCTGTTGGCTTTAAGTTTATAGCCGTAATCCGTATCGTTGAGTAGATTGGAGAGTGGGTTCATTGCCAAACAGAACCAAAGTGGACTAAGGGAGTCACCTTGGAAGATCCCCCTACGGATGGAAATTTCATCAGTTTGGAGGTATTGGCCATTTATTTGTAAATGAAGGTTCGTTCGCCAGTGCTTCATCGATGATTCTAGAAAAGTAACAATCGTGGGATGTACTTTGTAAATTTGCAGAACTTTAACAAGCCAGGAATGTGGAACGCTATCAAATGCTTTCCTGTAATCTACGAAAGCCGTGTGGATGTTGCGCTTTTCCTTTTGCGCCTGTTTCAGTATAACTGAATCAATGATAAGTTGTTCTTTGCAGCCTTGGTGATCTCGTCTGCAACCTTTCTGTTCTTCTGACAGGATGTTGTTTTGGTCCACATGTCTGTAAATACGGTTAGTGATGCAAGCCGTTAATATTTTATATATAGTTGGTAGGCAGGTTATGGGCCTATACTGCGAAGGATCGTGAGTTTGATGTGTTTTGGGAAGCAAGTGGGTCGAGCCCAGTGTCAGAAATGGTGGTGTATCTTCTGGATGTTGCAAAATATGTGAGAATGATGTTGCCATTGCTTCATGTAGACTGTCAAACTTCTTATACCAAAAGTTTTGGACATGGTCAACTCCTGGTGTCTTCCAATTACTGGTACTCTTTATAGCTTCGGTTACCTCGGTTGTTGTCACGTTAACGAAAGGCATCGGTTCAATATTGATTTTTTCCTCCTCAGCTCTTATCCAGTGAACGTTGGATTTATGTTCGACAGGCTTCGACCATAATGAAGACCAGTATTCCGTCAGCTCATCTTTATTTGGAGGACTTTGGTTCTGATTGTTTACTGTACCGCTCAGTTGCCTGTAAAATAACTTCTGATTGTTATTGAATAAGTAATTTTGTTGTTTCCTTTTCGTGCACTTGACATATCGAGATAAACGTTTGGATTATTATTATTATTATTATTATTATCTTTGACTTTGTCGCCACCTGATGATTTGGACGTAGCCGGCACATAAAAGTACCTTCTATTACAGTATCCGCCAAAATAAACAGTACCGAAAATAAAAATAAAAATAATTTTTTAATTTCTGTAATGTAAGTGTTCAAAATGTTCACCATTTTGACGCAAACAAGCCTCATATCGATTTTCAGATCAGGTGAATGAGAAGGATATTCGAAGTCTGTTCCCCGAGAAATTATTATATTATCGAAATGCTGACGGAGTAAGTCTAAGGTGCGCACAGCTGTATGGCTCGTTGCACCATCTTGTTGGAACCATTGTGTGCGAAACTGTAGATTTCGTGCACGGCAAAAGTTATTTAGATCTCTCACAAAAGGTATAATAATTTTCTCTCTATAACGCTCTTGGTTGACAGTAACTGGATTCTGATTATCTTTACGACCTTTTCCGTATGAACGAAAATAATGCTCTACCAAAAAAACTTTTTCTTCCGTTGTTAGAACCATTTTTAAATCAAATTTAACTGCAGCGTACTATTAATATATCAACTAATGACAATTAAGTCAAATATGACAAATCCATATTACATAAACAACTCCACAGTACTTTCTATTTCGGTACTGTTTATTTTGGCGGATACCGTATTTCATTGCTCTGATCATTGTTTATGGAGCAACTAATTAGCAACTAGTTTTTCAAGTCCATCTCAGACGTTTTCGAGCCTATTTAGGAAATCGAGATATTGAAAACTCACTTTTCTTTTATTATTCAATTGCTCTGATCATTGTCCATGGAGCAACTAATTTTTCACGGCCATTTCAGACGTTTTTGAGTTTCCGGAAAAATAAGTCTATCAAAAGTCACTTTTCTTCTATTATTCAATTGCTCTGATCATTGTTTATGGAGCAACTAATTAGCAAATAATTTTTGAGCCTATTTAGGAAATCGAGATATTGAAAATTCACTTTTCTTCTATTACATATTCAATTGCTCTGATCATTGTCCATTGACCAAATAATCGATAAAAACTCACTTTTCTGCTATTATTTAATTGTTCTGATCATTGTTCATGGAGCAACTAATTATATGACAAGGCTAACTTTTTAAAAAAGTTAGCATTGTCATCATTTTCTCGGTTGCTATATGAGCAACAAGTTTCTGTTTAGGGCAACTAATTAGCACATAAAAAGCACTAAATTTTTAGGTATTTTAGATCTGATTGGGCTGGGTTGTTGAGGCTAATTTTATGGACGTTCCTCCATGACTGTTTTAGTATGTATTATCCTAAGTTATAAAAAAGTTGTTATAATTTCAGGAGTGACCATTGAACTTATTTTGTTGTTGAAGTCAACGACCAAGGTATATGTCATAATATTGAACTTAGCCCTCATTTCACATTTATGTTTTGGAGGGGATTTTCATAACCAAATATTTTGTAGGTTCTGCTTTGGTTGGTAGCACCAGCAGATTCAACAAAATTTCACACAGTTTTTATCAAGGAATTAACAGAAGGTAGGGAATCTTCCACTTGCAAAAAGACACCTGAGTTACGAAGAAAGGAAATATTAGGTTATTCCATTAAAACTCTGCTAGAATTAATATCAGATGACAGTAAATTTTGGTTATCCAGCCCATCTTTAGCAATTGAAATGTTAGCTGTAGTAAAAGCAGGTATAATTATATCTTGAAACATTTTTTGTTTTTTTTGCAAATGATAATTTATTATAGGCAGTGGTAGTGACTTGGAAAAAGCATACAGTAGCTTAGCAGATGTTATAGTTGATCCTGAATGGTCAGTTAAAGAAAATGAAAAGGAGGTATTAGGTATTGAAAGTGCTGGAATTCATATGGCTTTAAAAAAACTAGCACAGTTCGACAAGTTTAAATTGGAGAATGAGGATGTTACATTTGGATCAGTTTTAGTTGACAAACTGGATCAGGAAATGGTAAGTTAATTAAATATTTGTCCTTGTTTCTATTTTTATGCAAATGCAATAATTTAAATACATCTTCATTCTTTTTAGCTGGATGTTTGGTTAAAGTTTAATAGAGGATGTTTTATACTAGTAGCAGTATTTGAAAACGGTTCAGAGGCTACACAAAATACTATGAAACAAAAAGTAAAGAAGCATTTAAAATTATTGAAAAAACAAGAAACGACGGGTGCAAAAATTTTGTTAAAAAAACTATCTTAGTTTTGATTTTAATGAATTTTATTAAATTAACATTGTTCTTGAATACCTCTATACTCAATTCAGATATCGTTTACAATCGACGTAAGCACACGCACTTGGACAGTTGAATTAAAACATTTATTTTACTCGTACATCTTGAAAACGTAAATTACAATTTTGAGTGTGGTTTATATACCACTCTCTCTGGTGTTAGTTCATCCAAATTTTTACATCCTAAAAATATAATAACAAATGTATTGTTAAAATTGAAACACATTCATTAAATTCTGATTACCTGAAATAGCTAACGCTTTGTCCAGTTCGTTACCCAGAATACTCAAAACGTTTTTGACACCTTCTATTCCACTATGCGCTAGGCCCCAAATTGCCGCTCTTCCTACAAATACCATTTTAGCGCCAAGAGCTATTGCTTTGTATACATCTACACCATCACTGACTCCGCCGTCTAAATACACTTCAACATCTTTTCCAACTGCTCTTACTATTTCAGGTAATACTTCCAACTAAAAACACGTCAATTTTAGATTCTGCGAGGAGAAATTTCATTCCTATACACTTAACACCTTCAAATGAATTAATTCTCATTCAAGAAATTGGGGGCATTCGAAGGGGGTTAAATGTGGATAAATATAAAATCGTACCGTCGGCGGTAGACTATCGAGCTGTCTACCTCCATGATTTGAAACCAAAATGGCAGACACTCCAGCTTCAACGGCTAAAATAGCATCTTCGGCAGTTAGTATTCCTTTTGCAACAATTGGAAGTTTCGTTATTGTTTTCAACCATTTAATATCATTCCATTGCGCTGACGGATCCGATATCGATCGTGCATCATTGCATTCCTTCTGGTCCATATATTTTTTGAGAATTCCTAGTCTAAAATTATATATTATATTATTTTTAGTGCATTACCATAATTCACATTCAAAGTAACGGAATATTTACAAATCTTTACAATACTTACTGCAAATGTTGAGGTAGGTATGATTTATTTCTAGCTGATGCTAAACGAACACCCAACACTGGATAATCGCAAGTAAGCACTATAGCTTCGAATCCTTCTCTTTCGGCGTTTGCAATTATACTCTTGTTTATTTCTCTAAAATATAAAAACGAAAAGACTACTAGAAGGATGCATTACCATGGTTTTCTGCAGATGGTTATATTACAATTGAAGAACATTCAGTGATTCTTTCGTAAAAAAATATTCATAAGCAAGCGAGTGAGCGCAGTTGAAGGAGTCCATTCAATAAACTAGTAGAAAAGCTCACAATAGTTCTTTTGTACCCCCTTACTTCTACTTAGTTTCTGAGGAGAGTCTCAGAAACTGGTAGTTCCTTTAGTCCTATTTCCCGAAGGAATTTTAGGTTGGTAAATGTTCCTCTTCTATCCAGTAATCTCCCAGGTGCTGTGCTCTAGAATTCAGAAGTGCTGTGCAGTTGGAAAGTATGTGGATGGAGGTTTCTTCTTCCATACCACAAAATCTGCATTCTTCTTCCTTCACTATTTTGAGCTTTTTCTTTTGTCTAGGCATTCCCACACCATTTTGGAACTGATTTCACAAGAGTTCAGTGCTTTAATGGCTGCTTGACTATCCGACATGATAATCCTTTGTCTTCTGTATCCTTTATCCATATTGAACGGGGCGCACTTTATTATGGCGTGGATATCCGCTTGAAAGATACTTGGGGTTTTTCCCAAGCTTTCAGAGTGTTTGGTTCCTGGCCTGAACACTCCTATCCCAGTTCCTTCTTTTGCTATTGAGCCGTGTGTGTACCATTGAATGGCATTCTTTCCAAATCTGGTAATGATATTTGGATCCCATTTCTTGTTGCTTAATTCATCAGTCTAAGTATCACCGTTCAAAAGAAAAAAGGGGGTGGGGACTGTATACCTATAGTAATCTCAATTTGATAATAAATTTAATAAAGTATCCAACAAAGTTGATATAACTTCTTACAATTGAATTTGTTTCTCTATAAAATTTGCTCGAAAATGTTTTCTCGGGGAGTTTTGCGCTTTCTATTGTATTTTGCAACGCACTATAGGGTACATACCTGTCCGTAAAAATAAAAATCTGTAACCATTTTCTTCCGTGTGGAGTAGCTTTCGCTACTTCTTCTATACTTGTTGTTGAATAGGTGCTAAGTATATAAATTGTATTCAATTCTTGTGCACCTGAAATAAGTATTTTCAAAGGTAATACTCGACCTTGTTGTGAATAGGGCAAGTTCATGTGACAGTCGCCCTGATGAATCTGACGACAAAAAAACCTTAGCAAGACACATAGTTCTTAATACTGATTTTGATCGTGTTTGAGTTCATTTAATTTTGTTTTGGCGCTTTCTTTGACACTGTTTTCATTATATATTTTAAAGCTACATCTGACTGTTTATAATATAAAGGATCATCAAATCAACAAAATTACAAATTTATCCAAATAATTGCTTATCCTCAGAGCGACTGTCATTAGTGTCAACTTGTCCGTTAATTATTCACCTTTAGCAACGGCAATTTCTCCATCGTGATGAGCAAGTTTTTGAGCAGCTGTAGGAGCAATACCAATAGGTAATGATACGTCTTTTCCCAATATTGTAGTCTTAATATTTCTCTGTGCTACATTACAAAGATATCTAGGTCTTATGGTGTATCTACAAACGACAAAAAAGCTTTTATTTTATTTCACACACTTAAAGTGGTTAGTGACCTGTAGGTCGACTCTTCTATAGCAATACTGTGCCTGAAATGTGTAAAACTCTTTTTGTAATAGGCAATCAAATATACACTGAAACTGCATGTTTGTATGAACAAACTTAGGAAAGTTGAAATCAGCTACTTTATACTGTATAATTGACACGTGTATTAATAAGGTTGAATAACTATAAAAAGATGTAGGTACATGGCTTAACTTACTTTTTATATTCACTTGAATTACTTTTGACAGTTTCTTGTTGTCCACTGCCTTCTGCAAAAAACTCATATATACCTTTGGGTAAAATTTGTTTGGCATATTTTTGATAATCGTCGATACAGACTAAATTAGTCTCATCAGCATTTTCTATAGGTGCATGAAGTCGCAGCATTTTTAGAATATTTAAAAATTTGTGTAGGTACAATATTTAAAGTAATAACGTGTACATGAATTAAGTTGTCAGATAAAGTATATTTACTTAGTAGTGTATATGAATACAAATCCTCTATTAATCAACATTATAAATTTGGGCGTAATTATCACGAACACCGTAATAAAGAAATAATGTATAGTTTATCTGCAACTCATAGACTATTGCAGAATGAGGTTACTGGTAAGCCATATTGCTGTGGGTGCTTATGTCATATTCTATTTAGTTTTTATTGTTTACTGATAAACAACGGATGATAGTTAGACCACAGTATATTGAAATTATTTAAAATGTCATCGTTTTGTAGTGTAGTTGAGTGTTGAATGCAAGAGATACAGTAACTTTTTTTTGATTTCCGTCAATTTTAAACCAATAAGCGAGGTCACTATTTAATTAATCTCTAAGACTGTTGCTATTGAATCACATAACTCCTCTTTTTTCTTCGTTTGACATTTTAAATTCAATCTTCTGTATGTTCCTTGTGGTGTATTCATTATTCTTTTTGTTATTTGTTGGAATATTAAACCACAATATTTTTTCTATTTTTCTTTAAACGTTTCGGTAGCGCTCCAGCTACCATTATAAAGTTTTTTTTATTAATTCTGGTAATCTGTTCCAAAATATTTTAGAAAACTAGATTATTTATATAAGCACATTCTGAATGTTCGGTTCATTTCCTTCGCCTATGCAGGAGTAATGGAGTCATACCAAGAGGAAGAAAAATAACCAGAATATTGGACAAGGCAAGTTTTGCCATGGTTCGAGAACGCCTTCAGCACCATGGATAATATAAAGTATTCAATATCGAAGAAGATATCGTAGGTATCGAGGATTTTCTTTTTGATATGGTAACTAAAATTGACTAATGAAATAATATCAAATATAATATATACTACAACGTATGAAAAACAAATTCAAATCAAAAAAATTTAAATATTATTTGAACAGGAAATCCAATAAGAACTGAATAATTGTGACCAAAACAATGTTACCAAACACAATCATTAATTTATCAAGCAAAACTTTCGAGATATTCAGACGTATTAGTTCTTTCAAACATTTTGATTTGATCACAAAATCAGACACAATAAGTTCAATAGAACAAGTAATGAATTGCCTGAACACGAAAAAGAATAATATAGGGTACGTTGTAAAGTCATATTAGACAGAACAATAATACAAAAGCAAAACACAAATCAATAAAAAATCTCAAAGAAGATAAGGGTGATTCTACCAGCAACGTCAGATTTGACGAAAATAATTTTAGTTTTTTCTACATTTGAAAATAACACATATTATGTAGTTAAATGATAAAACTAGAAGAGATGAATAGTGCTAGATAAATGGCCAAAATATTTTTCACATTATTCATAATTTTTGCTGGGACAAAGCCACGGAGCTGAGATTTAATGGATTTTATCATTCATTTTGATTACATTTTGACAAATTTATTTATCATGTGATAGGTATGTGTGCAAATATTTAACTATACCAAAAACATAAAAAAAATTTCTCTCACTTCCATTTTTCAAATTTTGCAATGTTGTTTTCTTCAAATTCAAATATTCCAATTTCTTTGTAGTTACAATTGTTACATTTCCGTTTCAAACATTTAATATTGGTATGATTTTCACAAGTTAAGCTTTTTACAATATCATACGGAGCTGCTTCTTTAATAATGTTAAACATTTCCAGTTTAGACACCAGTAGGTTCATATTAGCATGTGCTTCGCATAGGCAAGTTTGTCTATATTTTAAAAAAATCACCCAATAAAGCATAACTTAGTTTTTTTCTGGGATACGCACTCAAAAATGTTTGATGTAGTTCTTTTATGGATTAATTCGAGTATCCTTTGTGCTTTTTAATTTATCCATCTATCTATAACCATTTCCGAAATTGAAGTGATTTTCATAATTGGGATAAAATATGTATAATATATGCGAGAACGTAACGTATCAGCCCCATAGTTGAATCTCAGCTCCTTCACCACAAAATGGTAACGGAGCTGAGATTTTTCAACATTTATCGCTGATTTAACTTTCAATTTTAAGGTTAGGATTTTGATATTTGACGAATTATTACATTGTATCATGCAAGTACATATACCTCGACTGAAAATATACGTGAACACGGAGCTGAGAATGAATAATAACATTCTCACCTTTACAGATAATTATAACCAAAATAATACAGTACCGATTACTTTCACGCGGTTTCTTCGAATGAATGACATTATTAACTAACACACAGACGCACGTGTACGATTGCACATAAGCATTTTTGCCATCTAGTGGATTTTCATGAAGTCCAAGCTTTTGTTCACGGAGCTGAGGTTACAACACGGGGACAAATCAATGTTAGTCCAAAATGAATATTGTTGTTGAAAAATCAAAGTCATTTTACATGACGCTGAGGATTTGAGAGTTTTTATAAGAATAATCAGTTTATAAATACTTTTTTCAATTTTTCAAATGTGTAGTTCATATTCTACCTTGCCATACTGAATGTGGGGACATGACACGGAGCTGAGATCTCATCTTATGTTTTCAATATTTTGTTAAGTTATATCAAAAAAATTGAATTAGAGTTTAGAAAAGGATTGAGAACAAATGTAATCAACTTATACATACTGAATTATTCTATCATTAAAACGTATATTTCGAAAAATTAATTGGGACATGAATACTGACGTTGCTGGTAGAATCACCCATAATTCAATTCTACTGTAACTATGAACTAAATTGATTATGATTTAAAAATGATGGATTTATTAATAAATGGTCCTTATATTGAGCTACCAAATGATCCTACCAAATCAAGTGAAAACAAAATTTATAAGACAAGCAGTAAACAATTTATTTTTGGCAAAAAAATTAAGCTTGCTCAAATACCTACCCAAAATTGGTGCCAGCTCATGGACTAATAAAACAGACTCTAAGACAAACAAATTATATAATATTAACATTTATTAATAACATAAATATTACATATAAGAAATGTTTTATACATTCAAATATTAAAATTAAAATCACATTATTGGTAATAGAGATGACACGTAAATTTTTTTGTCAAACAAAATTCACACAAAAATAATACCTCAAGATCCTTAAAACAATGTATATTATTATCTCTGTTCAAATATTTGTGTACATTAATTAAAATTAATATGTCGTATGCTCGTCTAAACAAAGATGTTCATTTTTACAAATTTTAATTGTATTTTCATATTTTTTGTTAGTTTTAACAAAAGTATAGAGCATTTCCTCTTAAAAATTTGAACGATATAAAAGAAAATCATTTACTTTAATCATCTTGTGCGTATTTGGCATTAATTTTAAATCATTTGGTCCAGCCCTATGTATGACGTTGACACTTTACTTTGATAGCTCGAAAAATATTACCAGAAACAGCGAATCCTTGAGTTTATGTTGTTTTTATAATTTTAAAAATAGCCAAAAATTTTCTTAATTTACTTACAATGTCTTTGTTGCAGAGTTTTAAAGATCTTTAGGTAGTATAAGAAAAAGCGACATAACGAAAAACAGATCCATAAGTTTCGACAAGATATTTATTGCTAAGAAACGCTAAAACTATCACCTTCACAGGAACAATGTATCTATGTAACATTCTATACACGTTCAAGCAGCGAAAACCAGAATGGGTTTACTTTTAAATTAAATATTGTGCATCGTACCGTATACAAACTAATCGTTTAAATTTTTTATTTCAAGTTTTTTTTTAAAGGATATGTTGTCTTAAAATATATTTTCATCTTTTCGTGATTTATTTTATTGTCATCTTCATACTAAAAAGTTTGGTGAAATAAATTAGTTTTTTCGTTTAGTTTGTTATAAATTATACATAGTAATATTCATACATTGCGTTTATTCAATAACAATTAATTATTATAAATATTTTCAGAGTTTTTCAGCTACACTAAAATCAATAGGGAACTTTCCAATTTTTTGTGTTCAATAATACCATTAAGTGGCTTAATCCTCCATCAATATTAACTTGGAAAACATAGTTTCAAGTTCCGTGTTATTTAAAATAAATCCAAACGACCTCTATAGCGCGCCACCTTGAAGGAAGCCAACAATTTGAAATGAATCGTGCATGGCTTGAAAACACTGAAAAGAACTATAGGAATAATATAGTATTTTATATCTGATATATTCCATCAAAGTTATAGTTTTCTACCACTTTTGTTTTCTCCGCAAATTTTTTGTGTATAGTTCCAAATTTTTTTAGGATTTTCAACATAAACAAAATAAGAAATGTAGCAACAAATTTAATAGCAATAACACGCCAGCACACAAAATAAAAAAGTGCCAAAATTTTCAACCTCCTCTGTGTAAATGACATTTATATATTTTTAAATGAACGCAATGCAGCAGAAAACACACAATAAAGTTTAACATCAAAATATATTCGAGATAATCGAGAGATATTTTAAAAAGGTTATAAATGAGTAGAGACCACAATCATATAAAAAATGTCTGTGGTAGAGACCAACGTTACTATTTCCACTAATATGGTCAATTCATATAAATAAGTCAATGATACTGCTAAAAGCATCTGTCTAATTGCCATTTATATCTTTTTATATTTTGCTAAACTCATACAAGAAGTTGAAATAGTCTAGACTAGACAATAGGTGTTTTCTTTTTGACTGAGATCTCAGCTCACTTAAGTTAAAGTGATCTGAGATAAAATGACGGGAGTAAGCACCAAAAAGAACGAACTACTCAATTGAAACGCGCGATTTGCCGACGCATGCGTGAATAAGAGACATATAAACATAAATTCGTCTTAGGATCTAATAATGTTATTGTATCCAGAATTATTCCTCTTTTATTTAGTCAATTGATGATTTGTAACAAAAGAAAATTAGGTTGTGTGTTTATATGTGAAGAAAATCAAATATTTCTTCATCCCCTCCACTTTATTTCCGACTCAAGTCCAACTGATACCCCTTTCCATCACATTCAGCATCGGTGAAGAGGGAGGAAAAATCTCAGCTCACTTCAAAATGAGTAAATCAAAAAGAACGCGCACATTACCCATGTGAGCTAAGCTTAACTGAGATCTGAGTCAAAAAGAACACACCTATTGTAACTTCGAGTTTTCACGAACTTAATTAATATCAATCACAAACAAAGTATACAAATAATATTTTCGCTATTCAACCATAGAAATACTACATATAGAGGCAACAAGCCATAGGGCACTGTGTATGTGGGAATGTCCGTCTGAGAACCGTTGAGAGAGAAAGAGATTGACGAGCAGAGGTTTTTCTATCTTTGTCTGTGTATATATGACATACACAAAATTAGAGAAAGACAGCCTAAACTTCATAATTTCTATCTCTTTTTACATGCTGACGGGCTTCGACCTGGCTTGTTGCCTCTATCTGTAGTATCTCTATGTATTTAACTCCTTATAGTTTTAGAATTTTATTTGAAATATTCTTTTTCAATAAAATACTCTTTACTTTTTATTAAAACTGTTCATTTACAGATATTCGCCTTTCCAATATTTTACACTACGAAATATAACAAACAAAGTGAAAAAATAAATATATAAATATATAAAAAATGGTTATCTCTTGATACTGATGGAGTATCACCAAAAAATACAAATCAACAACGAAAATTATGACAGATTTAGTGTGTTTACAGAAGATCGCCCAACTAGGAGCGCATAAATGACAGGCGGTCTACGAGTGTTTGGTAGAAGTTACTTACTCAAGACAGCCCACACAGGTGAACCAAGATAATCTGTCTGTGGGGCCCGAGCAGTAAAGACCACTCTGTTTTCCTAGCCTTATTTCAAACACATGTGACTAGATTTCCTTCATCGTATATATATATATATATATATATATATATATATATATATATATA